>JANIEX010000171.1:0-51366 GCA_027627405.1 Leucocoprinus birnbaumii | reverse complement strand
ACTTATCTCCCATCACGGCCATTTCTGCCCGTCTGCCTGTTCTGGCCCCGGACCGCACTCGTTCTGCACTTCCGCAAATAGCCGTGACCCATCTCATCACAATCTCTTCTTTGTGATCATCCTGACAGATCCCAGTCTCTGCCTCCTCCTTGAGCATCGTATTATCGCTCATTCCTGTTGTCGAGGGGCCACGGCGCTCTTAACCCATCCTGCGAATCAGGAGCTGCATTGCGTCGGGGTTTAGTGGTAGCGTTCCTGTGATCTCCAGGCAACTCGCACCCTGCATGACAACAGCTCATGCCGTCGAGTCTTCTTCGAGGCCCTAGGTCACGCTACCCCAAGTCCCCCCGCTTTCGTGATCTTCACACTTCCCAAATTGTCCTTCATCATCCGGCAGATACCACTCGTCCTACTTGAGATAATGTCCTTTATCTCTTTTGACACCGCGTAAACCCACATGGTATAGCCTTGAGTAAGACTTAACGCGCATGTGTCAATGCACCCACTCATCAGTTTCGTCTAACATATTTTAGAACCTCGTCAACGACGCGTTTGCTTGTCATTGTGAGAGCAACGGTGACCTCACGCGTCCGTCCCTGACAATACAACTTTATTCAAATTCCTTATGCGGCAAAATTATAAAAATCCGGCACGTCACATCACAGAAGGAATCGTGCCCTGTCGTGCCTCAATTTGGCCAGGCTTGCACAGCATGACAAGTTCTTGGTATTTGTCAGCCACGCGACATCAAAATCATTGAGCTCCCAATGTCCGCGAACTTCTCAAATTACACACATGCTGGATGAAATCCCGGAAAGACTAAACAAGGAACAATACAAGTACAAGCGACTCCCTATGCCGCACTGAGGATCAGAGAAAGAACACCAGCGTATTCTACCATGAACAAACTAAAAAGCAAAAAAGTCTACCTCTGAAACTTATACTTAGATACCCATGCGGTGATTGATCCAGGTGATCCGAGCCGCAATGTAAGTCAAAAACTCTCCACAGACACGCGTGCTCGACTACAGCCTTCGAAGCACGCGCTGCCAGAAAGGGTCGCTAGAAATTCCCGTTGACGACGGAATTTGAGTGCATCCTCCCAATATGAGTTCCAGGCAAGGAAAAGCTGCCCTCTGGTCTAGAGTCCTGTTGCTGCTGCTGCAACTGCTTCTTCTCCTTCGCATACGCCTGTCGTACATAGGCGTACCGCTGGAAATGATTGAGGCTCTGAAGAAAAGAGACGCCGACCTGATCGCGAATCGTCACAACGGCCGCATACCAAATTAGATCACTATAGGTAACAAACCTCGGACGGTCACTCACGGGAAACGCTCTTAGGCTATTAAAAAGATCCACTGTTGCATCACGGACTGATTCCTTCTGGTGGAATAAACCGAACCCGAGATGCAAGAGTCCTTGTCCTTGGGGTACAATGTATGACAGCAACTGAGCGCCGCTGCATCAGTAACACTGCATTGGTGGCGTGAAACAAATAGCGAACCTCGACCACTTGTTCATACGTTCTGACATTGTCGGCCAGTGTCCGCATGATTGCAAGGACTTCTGAATCTGCCAAGTTCTTCCCATGCCGAACCCGGAATAGTTGGTGCAAGACATCAAATCCTTTGATCGCAGACGAAGCTGCAAACTTTTCATAATCCTAAGATAGCGCACAAACACATGATTATCAGAAAACCTATGCGCGCTAAAACTTTTGCTACAAAGACCGTGATGAAGACGCACCGCAATGCAATAGTGATAGGAAGTTGTTTTTCTCCAGGCTTCTATACGATGCGCGTTTGCCGCGAGTTCTCGGGAACACGTAGCATCATCAGCAAACGCTATGCCACTGCCAAGTTGCGCCGCTTGTCCAGGAAGCTCGGTAGGAGGACTGCTAGGGTATCCAATTTTCGTGGCGCCCGTCACCTCTTCTTCGTACCGCGATGCAAGGCGCACAAAACGCGCGACGTATTCCGTGAATCGCATCCGAACAAGCCCCTCGCCAAAGTGGTCCTCGATTGCAGCACGAATCTATTTTTGAGATTTAATGTAGGATCATTGTTTTTGAGCTGAATTCCACCTACGTCCTCAATGAAGTTTTTGTCACTATTGGTAGTAATCGCTTCATTCTTGGTTCCATCCTTGCGCTCGAAGTCTGCTTCGGATCCAACTGACGTTTCAGCTTTTAGTGTACCAGACCGGGTTATGAGGGGAGCTCCGAATGCCGGAGTAACAGCTGGATAGGTGGTATGGATGTCTCTGGCGATAGTTACGCTCCCTGAGCTGATGTCGAAGAGTAGATCCCATGCTCGCCCCGACTCGAAGATTGGATTAGTCACACCTGCAATGTACGCCGGCCTATGGGATATTCATTCGGTTTCATGACAGTTTCTGATCAGAATTGCCACACTCACACCGACTCCCACTCTTCCCGGTTCTCCAGACTGGCGTAAGGGAACGCTCGTTCGATGAAACCACGGAGAACAACCCCGCATCCAGAAGCGAGGGCACAAGCCGACAGAACAAAGTTTGAAACATCACCCGCTGGGCGTCTATGGCCCAGGAAGATGATTCGCTTCCCTGTTATCAAACCATTGAATAGAATGATGACGGGATGGGTCAAAGGTCCGCTCGTGTGCAGGTGCGGGTGGGTTGGTCCTGACACTAGTTGAGTGGAATTGAATACCTTTATCAAGGATATCAGGGAATACTAGTAACAGCCGGCCGTTAGTAAACAAAGAGATATACTAAACCTGAGGTGACATACATCTCCAACTTCTTCAGGGAAAGTAGCAAGTGGTAACTTGATTGGCAGAGGATGGTCTCGGTAGGTGACTGTTGCATGGTAGAAATGGGTATCTTTGACCATAGCATTTCGGAGGTGGGTATCATAATAAGAATGGGATGCATTGATTTGGCGAGCCTGATGTTCGCGACTATGAGCTTGTGATGAGGAAGAGGACGCGCCAGTTGATCTCCGCTTTCTATGAGAGGGGGCATTGTTGCTGCTAGACATAGAAACAACACTGCCAGAATCGCCAGGGACATCCTTCGCAAGTTCTAATCCACTCTCGTCTCCAACCCAGACTGCACTTCCACCAAGGGAGAAAGAAGCATCCGATGGTGAACCTTGCGACTGTCCCGAGGGTTGGACAGGAGGAGTAGTGCCGCTAGCGCCAGTATCGGCTCGAGAACGTAAGCCGTTTTCTCGCTTACCTCTAGCGCTTTCCGCGAGGTGTAACTTGTCTTTGTCTTTGTGACGCATTAGGATACCCTCTTCGAAGCTAGAGTACGAGCCGCCCGAGTTCGATGGCTTATGTTGCTTTCCTTTGGCGAGAGTAACTGGTTGCGAATCAACTCTCTGAGAGAACTTTTCGGCAAATATATCTTTGCGCTCGGACGAACGCATTAAAATCTTTTCTTGTCGCGATAGGAAAGGCACTGCAGATAAATCCATCGAATTGACCGCGTCGAATAGGCGAGCCAGACAGTCTTGAGAAGGATCCGAGAAATAATCTTCGATTGCCAGTAATAAAAACGGCTGCACGGTGATAATTTAGTTCTTGTTCTACTCGGTGCGTGTGTTTCTCGCCTTGAATATCTGAATGTACGAGTGTCTTGTGCATATCGCTAGGGCCAACACTTTGGCACCACTTTGTACCTACATGATCAGGAGGGCACGGAAGCTCGGAACAAGAGACATACCGATCCAATGTTTTATCGTGCTTCGTTCTGACGAGATTCAGAACACACAGAAGCTCGGGTTTATCTGTCTTGCCGTTCGCGGGTCCATCTCCTGGCAAAGCAACGGACTTAACCTCTGGCGTATCGAGAGCTAGGACGGGGGATATCGTATTGAATGACGTTTGGTTGAGGAAGAAAACAGTCCAGTCGTCAAGCTGGGCTTCTGCGCCATCAGGAAGCATGGATGTCGCAAGCAGACTGCCACAAAACGAACTCAAAGATTAATCTCGGGACATATAGACGGTTACAGGCAGCGTGTACCTCTCATCAACACCTAGAGGCTGGGGAAACTGGTATTTGAGTTGCGGGCCCTCATAGATGTGAAATTCAGCTAGGAGGACAAAAGAGCAGTGATTTCCAGAGCCTGCCATGGGCAGTCCTAGGAGCAGACAAGGCCACTACTTACCGTCGCGTCGACAACTCCTTCTGTCGCCATCCGCGATGGATTACATAAGTCGCTATAAACGTGATTAGGGGCTAGCGCTAAGTTCGAGGCTGCCGGTTCGATGCTCACGCTCAAGCCTTGCGTTTCATGACGCCCTAATCGCCTCATTCCTCTCCAATAGTACACTGATCGATTTACGAATCCAATGAAAAAATCCTACCGCTTTGCCTATCCCTGGACTACTGAGCTCAGCTTTTTTCACATATGCATATGATTGCAAACTTTGAAGACTCTTTTTTAATGCTCTCTATTTTGTCTTTATTTTAATGCAACGACCGACAGTGCTTGCGAAGGTATCTTCTTAGTAGATCTTGAGTGTTATCACCTCGAAAGCCCTAGAGTACTGCCGTGTGCGTAGCCTTTCCGTAGCCTCCTCGCCGGAGCAATGCATTCAGCGACATCCACTGCTCGTTCTCCTTGTATTCTCCGTCATAGTACTACCGTCTACCACTCTTATTCTGAGACTCTCATTTGACTCCTCCGCCGTCAGAATCGGAGTCTAGTGTAACTTTCTGAATGAGAGGTTCCTGACAATCACTAAATTTCTCGTGTGTCGTGAATCAGCACGATTGTTCCTTCGAATCGGCAGGATCATATTCAGACAAAAGTTATTGGATGAATCACGGGACCCTACGCTCAGGTCTATTGACCCATTTCCTATCCAGCTCTAGGGGGCCGTATATACTAGGTATCATCCAGATAACCGTCTCATGGATTCTAGATCACGGGCCCGTGGTGAAAGTCAAGCGACTTTTTGGGAAGTCTGATTTATTTGGTGGTCTCAACTGACGTCGACTCTATTCCCACTATACGGGTAGGTTGAATTGTTGTTGTTGGTCGAACTGAGCCTTAGTCCAAAATTAAAAAGAGCAAACAGGAATTTCCCTTTTGTGACTAACGACATCAAATCATGGAACGACTTGGCGTAGTGTCTTGAATCTACCTAAAAGGCAGTTCCTGGGTGTCCAGAATTAGACATAATTTAGAATCGGGTCAACAGCGCTAACTCTAACTCCCTCTATTGCCTGAGCAGTAAGCATGCCTGTGACTTATCAAGCTTCTTTCTTACTCGGCACATATGACACCATCAGCCATGTGCTGTATATTTGATCTCCGCGGCATATAATCTAGCCTCACCGCTATCATGACCAAGTCGAGATTCTGATTTCGTCCAGCCACTGCTGCAGGAGCTTTATATATTTACCAATCTAATGGAAGTGCTACACGAGATCTTAAGTCTCCCTTTCAAGGCGATATAGGGTTAACACTTAACGTCCCGCTGCCAGGACCGGGGGACACTTTCACTAATGAAATGACCATGACTGACCATTGAACCTCGAGCCATCGCACAGCTGTCCTCACAAATGCTGTGTTCGCCACATAAAGGCAGGGCGGCGACCTTGTGGCTGCTCGCGCACTAGTCCGGTGGGGTTGGGCTTCTTGGCTATACATCGTGCTCCTGGCACTCCTTTCGTTCAGAGAAAGAATAGACAACCTGGCGGTCTCGCGCATGTTCTTGAGGTTTTGGTGGAGCGTGCTGGCTTCTGGGGACACACCAATACTGGAGCTTGTTTAACTAGGCGGCAAGTTTGCGGTGGAAAATGTTCCGGTAGAAGTTCGACATATTCTTTCAGCAGGTGAGGCTCTGTTTTGAATGGCCATACTCAAAATTCATAATGATACTCCGTAGAATCTGCTGTCAACGATGGACTCACCTACGCTTTTCTCAGTATTGGCCTCTTCCTTACGACCGAATCAGATTATCTCAATGCTCTCCGACATTGGAACCTCGCCGGCGTACTCTGTAAGGGGAGGCCTGCTACATTTCTCGGATATTCATCACTTTACCTTCAATTGAACAGATCAAGTTGTTCTTGGAACTTGCATTGGTGGTGTCATCGGTAAGCCACTGTCTCTCGGCAGCAATCTCGGCGAAGCATGAGAATGAACTTACAGATCTCTAGGTTGGCTTATCTCACATTTTATGAAGTTCTCGTCAGATAGGAATCTAGTCGACCAGGACGGATATGTGGCGTAAACTATTGCAGTTTCTATTTTCATAATGCCCCCCCTTTGTGCACCACCAGCCTTTCGTGGGTCACACGCATGTAACATCAAGCCGACGGCTATGTCTCCACTCAAATTGGGGTGGTTTACACAATCGGGGCCGAACACTTATTGGCTGCTTTTGCTGCAGGTAAACTCTACAGTTGAGACTCACTTCAGCGAAACCAACATTACGGCTCCCAGGCAGCGCTATCTCGTGGAACGAGGACTTCAAGAAACGCGTCAAAGGCCAATCGTTTCCTGCCGTTATCGAATACGTCTTGAATTGGGCTGCTTCTTCTACATCGGTGCTTGGCTGGCCTGGAATTATTTCTGTATGCCCGAGTTGGGCATCAGCCCGTGGAGACTAGTTGTTTTCAGTATCAAGGTTCTTCTCGTGCGGAGGCTTCCTGCTATCTTTGTCCTCCACAAGTGGGTCCCCGAAATTGCTAACTGGAAAGAGACACTATTGCGTGGACACTTCGGTGAGCAGTCAATATTGATAATGAGTTATCTTATCACGGGTTGTCTCATAGCCTTTCTACCCCTTGATTGTGTCGAAGGACTTGTGAGGTCTTCTCTCCGCCTCTCGCACTGACAGATTTTGACCTAAGCGATATGATATTCCTTAGATGGGTGTTAGTGCTATATTTGTCTCGTGCCTCGCAGTGCACCGCTTGCCAGAACCCCAGAACTTTACAGAGTCACAAGAAGCCATTCTAGCGGTCGCACTACCCCCTGTGGTAGGATTTGCTGTCTTGGCATCCATCGTTGTCCGTGAGTGTAACACACATGAACATTGGGATATAGGTCCTAATTCAACCTCCCAGACGGCCTTTCTATACCCATTTATCTCGTCTGCAAAAAACCAGTCACACCGACTCTCTCCCTTTTTTTGAAGCTTCATATTTCGCCAAAGTCACTGTCGACTACTACCTATCCACCACTCTACTCATTTGACCTCTGCTGCCATCACCGAAGTCATCAGACAAGGGTACAGAGCTGGTGTTGATCAGGATAATAACCCTCCTTCCAATGGACTGGGGATATTCTACGAGACCCAATATAGAACTCGTCATGACTACAGGTTCGAGGCTGGGAGCCACGGTAGCTGCTGCTGAGTAACGCCGGAGCTGGGCTCCAACTTGCCTAGAGACATGCCTGCACTTATTTTCAGAGTGCGACTTGATAGAGCTAGTTATAGCATGACATCACGTAGAGTCTCAAATGTCGTCAGTCAGGTTGCGACAAGGGTCTCGACGACTATCTATACCGAGTGTTGGTTAGTTACTACAATAGATACAAGAAAACGTGTACGTTGGATGTGATAGTCTGCCAAATCAGAACAATGACTACAAGGAGTGACATGGAGGTATGAATACTAGAAGATTGATAAGGGTCGATGCAAAGTCCATTATGGTCTTGAAATTTGTAAAGGTATCAAGAAGGAAGAAGTCGAAAGGTCAAGAAATCTCCAAGAAATGGTGTTCCACAAGAAAGTGAGTTAACGATATGTTCCATGACGCAGGAATAACAATGTCCATAGAAGAACAACGATAAATAGGATGCGAATAATTATTCAAAAGGATTGGTCCGGCCAGCCTGTTCCGACCCCTCAGTCAGAATTGCTCCGGTGAGAAGTGATGAGATTTCTACAGACCTGGTAATCACCGCCCCTATCGGGACCTTCACCACACCCACAGAGCCATTCATGCCACCATTGTGTCTCCTTGCCACTATCATCGTGATCCTTGGGACGTTGCGTCGCGTCCGGAGGATCTGTCGCGTAGGGTGGAGTGGAAATGGGAGCCGGTGGCGGTGTTTTGGGTCTGGGAAGGTCGAGAGGCATCGGGGGAGGTGGTGGTCTTGATTGTCTCTTCTCCATGGCACGCGTTTTGAGTTTATCAGTTGGCGTACGTAGTTCGTCTCCATCTATTCGATGGCTATCGGCAAAAGGCGAGACGGCCTCAAGAACAGTCGGCGTCGTAGGGTTCTCAAAGGGATTTTCAGCGGCGTTGTGGTGGTTGTCTGAATTGGCATCCTCGGTAGCCGAGCTGCCGCGCTCCCGAACTGAAAGTGGAATTGCTGGCGAAGGTATTGGTGAGGGCGAGGGTGATGGTGTTGGACTTGCAGCGATGTCCTCCAAAGGGACTGCGTCAAGGTTGTCCGTCGAACTAAGAGCAGTGTGTTTTCCACCAATTGAAGGCCGCTTTCTGCTGCTGCTCCTCCAGAGCAGACTTGCACGTCTAGTGACGTCGGTGAAGAGAGACGGGGATGTTGCTATGGTCCCTGATGAGTTCGATTCCCTAGCAGCTTTCCGGCGTTGTCTCTCAGTGATTTCCCATTGCCGGAGAGTCTGTAGTCACAACGAATGAGGTCGGAGAGCAAGCCAGACTATGAGAGCCAACATACTTCTTCAACACGACGAGTTTCGGCGTCTTGATCACGCATTGGAGGATAGGAATTTGCATCGGAAAGCTCGGCGTTATCCTCGCTGAGGTCAACGTAGTTTTCTCGAGCTTTGCCTTTTCGGTCGACGTCGGGGTTGTCATCGTCATGGGCCAACCAAGCTTTACCGTGCGCAATGTCATCCTCCAGAGTGGGCGAGGAGGCGGGAGACGGAGACGGCGGGGGCCTTACAGTATCCATGGAGGATATGGAGGACATGGTGGTGGGTGGAGGGAAAGAGCCGAGGCGGAGCGGCGGGTTTGGCGCAGCATTCCAAACTTAGCATACACCACCAATATACAATCCAATGAGATTACTTCATATCCAAATTAGAGAAAATATCCAGGTATAAAATGTCCAATCAGTCTGCTACAGAACTATCTGATACATCAGAAACGATTTCCATCCTGCATCCTCTTTGTAGGCTGCATCATCACACCCTCATCGTAGTCTGAGCCGTCGTCGCGAGCCATGTAGTTACGCAATCCTGACGCCTTTTGCGCACTGGTCCGGTGGGGTTGGGCTTCTTGGCTATACATCGTGCTCCTGGCACTCCTTTCATTCAGAGAAAGAATAGACAACCTGGCGGTCTCGCGCATGTTCTTGAGGTTTTGGTGGAAAGCGTGCTGGCATTGCCGTGAGAACGGTGGCTCCATAACGTGTCAATTCGGCGTACCTGCTCCTTCCAATATTGCAAACGTTTCTCGCGTTCGCTGTCTCTTTGCTTGCGATGGAAACAGAAGAGACCAATGAGAGTACCAAACATGCCTTGGAAAGGTTAGACTAGTGCCTCTCTATTACACTGGCAAGACTCACCTCCAAAAATGCCCAAGGCGACTAGGATGTAAACCCAAATACCGAAATGTCGAGGCTCAGCAGCGGGCACTCCGCACGTACCGTCTGCTTGGCAGTTCCATGACTGACACCTAAAAGATATTATCTGAACAAGAATATTCAAAAATAGGGAAAGATAAACGAACTCTTTGTCGCCATCACAGCTTTCACCAAGAGCTTTCTCGTTGAGGCAAACCTTCTGTTGGGAGTCGCAGTAGAGGCCCGGGGCACAGTTCCCTCGCGAGACGATATCGATGAACTCTCCTCCAACCTCGTAAGCAATGTAGGCCACGTTATCGGTAACGCAAGGATTTTGGAGAGTGACGTTCGCCCACCTGACAAGAAAATCAGTTCGAATGAAATTCGAGGGGTAAAAAGCCTTACATGCACACATTATTGAGACAAACTGATCCGTTGACATTGAGACCCCGGCCAGTGGTATCTGCGAGCTCTCTAAAGTTGGGCGGCGCTTCACATTGATCTGCAGAATGCTTGAGAAGGTTTATTCCTGAGCGAATATGCATCGTATTCACCATCACGGTTCATCTGGCAAGGACTGCCAACGGCAAGCAGGGGTTGGCACGAAGTACCCTCATCTGGGCAAAATTGACCCCTGGGGCATTTGTCGGGAATTATATGGGAGTCCTGCGCGTAACCGAATGGGAAATCGTCCTTCCTGCAGCCCTTTGGCTCGCAAATGCCGGCGTCCGAACAATAAGTGGTTGCGCTGCAGTCGCTCCAGAATTGATAGGTTCCGGTCTGGAGGCGGCTATTGCCCTGGTTGCATTGGCCGCCTTTTGTGACGTTTCCAGCCTGCACGGCCGCAAACGAGGAGAGTAAAAGGAGCGTGAGGGAGCGGGGATGCATTAGGGAGAGAAGGAAGAAAAGAGGGTTAAGGTCAATGACGGCCGCAGTCCTCCTGTTGCTGATGTCCACCGTCACAACATTCCCACGCTCAACTTGACAACCTCCTCAAGGCCTCAGCGGCCGAGCAGCGAGCTGAGCCATCTGCGATTATTTGCTCTAGCCCCTGAACCATATTCATGCATATTGTTATGACCTTTGAGATTGCGAAAAACCATTCAGGTGTATTCCCCTTCCTCTGTCTCTCGTGAACTCCCACAGCCTCACAACCCAACGACACTACTCTACATTCCGGTATATTCCTGAGATTATTCAGGGAAATATGCAGTGATGGGACAGGCGCGCACAAAATCTAATCTCCTTGAGCTTGGCCTCGTGCTCGGCTGCCAACCTTCACCGCTCCGCGTCGGCTATTGTTCCCTCCCCCGCCACTCTCCTGCATCCCTTTACCACTTATAAAAATGCTGGGGATTCTGAAAGCAATAATCAGCTTTGTGTGTGGTGTAACTCAACAGCCCACACATGAACAAGCGCCTCCTCCCCAAGTACAACAACAACACCAATACCCCCCGCCTCAGCAACAGCCATGGCAGCGTCCCCCTGCCGAGCATAAGCCTCAACATGGACCTTCAAAGCCTCATAGGCCGCCCGTTCAACGGCCGCAACAGCACCCGGCGCCACAGCGACCTCCGCACCATTATAGCAAGGTCTGTCGGCTTTTTCATTTGGGTTACAGTCATCACTCACGAATTTTGAAAGGATCAAATTCTCATCAACCAGCAGAACCCCCATTATGTTTCCCTCCGCAGTCGGGCGAACGAGGAAGGCGACGCCATGGCCAAATGTTTCGAGGAGAGCCATCAAGCATATTCAAATCGTGACGGCGCTCTCGCTAAGGAGCTCTCCAACAAAGGCAAGCAGCACCAGAAACGCATGGAGGAACTAAATAAGCAAGCCAGTGACTGGATTTTCGTTGGTTCGTGATCCCCTCTTGAATTATCACAGCGACTGACTGCGGTCTCGATTTAGAGAATAACAAGGTTCGATCGGTCTTTTATGTTTTAGTTTTATCATTGACTGAATGTACACCAGGACAGTCAGGCCCATGAGGTTGATTTGCATGGCCTCTATGTCAAGGAAGCTATTACCTACACGGACCTTGCCCTCCAGCAAGCTCGGGCACGAGGCGACAAGGAGATCCACCTCATAGTTGGCAAAGGATTACACTCTAAGAACGGTGCCGCTAAGCTCAAGCCTGCGATCGAGGAGCTTATGCATAAGTGAGGCCCCTTGATGTTCGATGCAGAGATTCTTGCTCACCTTCGTTGAAGGTATCAGCTCTCTGCGGAGCTTGACCCGAATAATTCTGGTGTTCTTATCGTCCAGCTCGATTCAAGCACCCGCCGTGGCGTTGGTGCCGATGAGATCACTCGTCGCCTCGAGCGCAGTGACGATGGGTGCATCATAATGTAGAAGGGCTTATCCTCATTCATCCTCATGTTTCTCGTTTTTATTCACGTCGAGTAACGCAAGCCAAGAAATATATAATCTGAAACGTGAACTGATGAAAGTAAAGAAAAGCTGGTCTGAAATTCAAACAGAAGAGTGAAGAGAGAAAAGTGAATGAAGAATAATGTGCTAGATGAGAGTAAAATTTTGATCCTCCTTGCCCCGATCTCTCCGCATTTCTCTCCAACTGGAATGAGCCAAAACCTCACCTTAAACTGAACCTCAAATTTCCAAACCAACAAGAACGAACGCGGGATCGACAGCGAACGGGGATTTTGTCACGACCGCACCGCCAACGTACATCAAAGAATGGAGCAACTCGCCCAGATTGGGTGCAGACCTTTCCAAGACAATGACCATAGCATCGCAGTCTAGATTCTCTGAAGCCAGATCCAACAATGCAACAATGCTGTATGGGGGGGAGAATATGTGAGTAAACCAAGCGGATGAAAAGGACAAAATAACCATCATGTTCCGTCCCGCGACCGTCCCACTTATAGTGCAAGACTAGACAGACAGAAGATGTGGGAACGCACCTTTCGCGGAGGCTAACTAAAGCTGCATTTTTGCCATCCACATAAAGCGTTTTGGGCTTCCCAGGTAGCTGAAGGACGACACCTTCAAAGGCCGCACCAAGAGTGGGCGCAGAGATGGTGACGCTCTTAGCATGGGGTAAAACCTTGAGCCCGTCCTTCGGGAAAATGGTCATCAGATAGTCCAGTGCATCCTTAGCCGGAGCAGCAGATCCCGCCTTCGGGCCAGCTGAAGGATATCCGTGTGGCCGAATAGGGTCAAAAGCGATGCTATCAATGCTTCCGCTGCTGCTATAACTGCCATCATCGGGAGTCAGGGGAGGGGTCGAAAGCCCTGACGAACTTGCATTTGATCCAGAGCGAGTTGGAGTAGGGATCGCACGTGGGTTGCTTGTATTAATAGCGGTGCGAGCTGAGCTATTTCGAAGGAATGGTTGCTGAAACTTGCCGTGGGTGTAATCGATGGTGGTAATTGGGGCCGCCGTGGTGGGAGAATATGAGAATGTCTTTGAGAACGCCCTCGTGCCTAGAGCTGAGGTGGGAGATGAAGAGAAAGAAGTGGGAGATGAAGATATGGAGGAAGGGGGAGAGGAGGAAAAGTACGACGCCGGACCGCCTGTCACACAGTCCGACGACCCTCTGTCTGGAGGGCATTTGCTCTTAGGGGCGTCAAAAGCGCCACTTTATCGGAGAAGGTGAAATGAAGTCAATGGCGCGAGACAAGAATAGGGCATAGGGTGAAAAAAGAATTCATGGTCAGTCTTCATGCAGAGTCAAAGGTAAAGAGTAGGAAGACGTACCCCTGGTCCCCCAGAGAAGGTAGTAGAGTAATAGTACATGTCGTCGTTGCCTTCTAACTGACAGACGGCGAGCACGCTAGGCACGGAGGTGTCGAAAGAAGCAGCCCCATCTCCAACGCTTTGACGGGCGTTGCTAGAAAGAAAATTATGTGAGTCCTCATAAAAACTATCCAAAAGAAGAGTGTGGCTTACGTGGGGCGAAGACTAGATTGTTGATTTGTAAAATTCGACATTGTACTTAGCGACATAACCAGCCAACTTGATAATTTGAAAGGGGGGTAGGCTCGAGTGAGTTTGACCGAGTATTTGTGCAGCTGCAATTCGAGGTCAGCGAAAAGATGGACGAAGAAATCGAACCGAAGAGAACTCACCAGTAGTGTGGGATGCAAGACAGGATGAGCCACTCACCAGCTCCGTGCCTCACTCTTGTCCCCAGCTGACTAAGCGGCTCTTGGAGATGGCACGTGATTATCGTATCTTGCCGATTCCCACGGATACCATTTACGGCTGTCAGATAGCGGAAGCAAGCCGACAGAAGGTAAGGGACCTCAACGCCGTTCGCAACAGCGACCTGAAGACTGTGAGTATCGCAAATTGGCTTCGTAGGGTTCCCAGGTCCACAATCTCCAGAGCTACGTGGTTTTGGACGGATTTCATGTTGGATTAATGATGGATGCTAGCTTGGAGCTTTGGATGGGCACTAGGACCTCCCATACCTGGTAGCTCTATTCGGACGAGAGACTGACTTTCGATCTTCAGAGTTTTACGACTTTCGACAAAATCAAAAATGGCTGACGCTCCCCGAGGACGTGGTGGTTTCGGACGTGGACGTGGTGAACGCGGTAGGGGTCGTCGTGGACCCCGCCGTGGCGGTCGCAAAGAGGAGGACAAGGAGTGGTGCGTCGGAGTCGACTCGATCTAGTCGCGATCTGACAGAGAAATAGGGTTCCCGTCACCAAACTTGGCCGTCTCGTGAAGGATGGAAAGATCAAATCCATGGAGGAAATCTACCTCTTCTCTCTCCCCGTCAAGGAGTTCCAGATCATCGACTTCTTCCTCCCCAAACTCAAAGATGAGGTCATGAAGATCATGCCCGTTCAAAAGCAGACCCGTGCCGGTCAGCGCACACGCTTCAAGGCCTTCGTTGCCATTGGTGACTTTGACGGTCATGTCGGTCTCGGTGTCAAGTGCGCAAAGGAAGTCGCTACTGCCATCCGTGGCGCTATCATCCTCGCCAAGCTCTCTGTCATTCCCGTCCGTCGTGGTTACTGGGGTGCTGCTCTTGGTGAGCCCCACACCGTGCCTTCGAAGGTCAGCGGCAAGGTGGGATCGGTTATGTGCCGTCTCATCCCCGCTCCCCGTGGAACCGGTATTGTTGCTGCCCCCGCATCGAAACGTCTCCTGCAACTCGCTGGTGTTGAGGATGTGTACACACAGTCGAAGGGTTCAACCGCGACAATGGGTAACTTCTTGAAGGCTACCTTCGCTGCCGTGAGTGACGCTCCGTTGACAGAGCGAATGCCGATACTGACAGACGCCAAAGATCACCAAGACATACGCCTTCCTCACACCCGACTTGTGGCGAGAGATTCCTCTGTCCAAGCTCCCCTACGACGAGTTCAGTGCTCACCTCCAGCTTGCCTCCAAGAAGTACTAGATTCTTGTTGTATTTTAAAATTTGCTACCTATCCATGCATTTCCATTGACAAATAAGGCGAGGTTCCTTCCTAATATGGAAAGATAGACAGGCGAGCAAGAAAGAAGCGAGATAGTTGTGAAAAATGATAAAATTGAGCGATCTACACATGTCTCTTCGCCCTGCCCGCTCAATGGGCGACGTCTCCAGGCGACTCGACGTCGTCCCCGACGCTCCTCACGTCCCCTCCAACACCCTCACCCACCAGCAGCTCTCGCCATTCACCGACACGCAGCACACCGAGTCTGACCTCGACGACGACGACAGCGATGATTACTTTCACTATGGTTTCCCTCAGCCTCCCTCGATCACGCCCGCACTCAGGCGCATGCGCAGCTCGCCGTGGTATTCACAGCAGCTCGAGGCAATCAGTAGTAAACCCGAGCGGCGTCACTCTGTTTCGCCCCTGATCCAGAACCCTGACGGGTGGACCCATCCCTTGCTCCGTTCGGACCCACAGAGTTCCACAGGTCAAGATGCAGAGATCAGCAGGGAACTTGCGCGCATGGGCCTAGTCCCACGAGAGACTCCACAGAAGGCGAAGGAGGATCCTGCAGAAAACCACAGATGTCAGAGATCTCCGCTACTGCAGAGTCCCTCTCGTCGATTAGAGAATCTACCACCCCCAGTCCCCGCTCCCTCCATTCCGCTCCCTCGCCTACCACGAATCATCCGAAAGGTCGCTAGTATGCGCTCGGAGTCGAAACAGGTCGAGCATGTCGCTGAGTCGGTAGCGCCTCCGAGGAGGCCTGTGCCGAAAATCAGGTCCCTCAAATTCATGTCGGGGTCCATGCTAGGATCTACTAATTCGCAGCCTACTAGGCTTGAAGAGCGGAAACGGAGCTGGTCATTTAGCAGACCGACCAGCTTTCAGAAACCCAAGGTCATTCCCGCTCAAAATGCGCCGTATATCACACTGAACGGTGTGAATAACCTTTCTGCGTCTTGTGATCCTCCATCCTTGGCGTTTGCCTCTCCTGCGGTTTATTCGAACCCTTGCTTGCTGGGAAATAACCAAGAACTGTCGACAGGGGCAACTGTTGCTTTCAACCCTGAGGGTCATTTCGACTTGAGTAGAAGCACGACGGCGTCCTTGGCACCTCCGTTTGCGCACAGAGTCTCACGGAGTAGTGGAAGTGCATCGAATCGGTATTCGAATAATAGCTGTGGCGAAAGCACTCTACCAAATGTTGGTGCTAGCCCCGGAAAAACAGGGTCGACCATCAGCCATGACCACCCGGGACCTAGCCAGCAGAGACCAGCCCATCCACTGTATAGCGTCAGCAGTGAAGGGAAGGGAAAAAATGCTAGCTCTGGCCCACTCCTCCAAGGGGCCAAATCCTTTATCAACATAACACCCGAAAAGAGAAACGGTAGACGGAGTAGGCCAAAGTCTGGGAGCAGTTCGTATGGTCTTGGAATTGAAGGTGGAGACGTTGGACACCAAGTTGGAACAGCTGTGAAGGGGAAGGGAGAAAAGGTGAGGAGGTTATTTGCTCGCGCGAGCAATGGTGTCGTGGATTGGGGGCGGCAGTTGACCGGCAGGAGTACGAGGTCGGTAGCTGCTAGTTCGACTTCCGGAAGCCTTGCACCACTTACGGGCGAGCGAAGTTCGAAATGATTGATGATGACTAGGGGTTTTGCGCCTGGTAGCGCTTATACATTTTCTTCTTACCTTGGACTTCTTGGGACGCTCGTTGAGCTAGTGTATGACTATCTTAGTGACTGTATGCGCCGTTTGCGAAATGCATGTATCATCAAAAGTGTATGATTGTCCATGTGTAGATACTATACAACCGAATATGCCAATGCAAGAGATATCATCTTCTCCAATGGATGTACAATGAAGGGAGAGACTGCGTTTAGATATGATAGCAAATTGATCAAAGCGAGAAGGACGAAGTGTCGGTCTATATCAAGTATCATGTGCTGCATGCTTCCGGAACAAATGGCTTCACGATCATTGGTAGCTGACTCCCTTCTTTGAATCGTTTTGAGATGAAAGGTCGGTTCAGCACACTAGATGAATCGAGTGAGCACGCAAAGGAGTTGGTAATGCCATTAAAGGACCTACACATTAACTCGGTGAATCTTGTCCTCAGTAGGCGTAAACTCGAAGTGCGTAAATAAGATGTACAGGAATGTTTTGATCTCGATCATCGAGAATCGCATCCCAATGCAAGACTAAACCAATATGAGGAAACTATCGCCAGTTTCAATCACAAAGAGCTTACTCGTGGCCCAGACGAGAAAGAGAGTGTGTGCGAAAACAGACCAGGTAGTTCTTGGGCTTTTTCGGGTAGAGCATCCCAGCGATCAGGACTAGAGAGGCGGAGAGCATCAGTCATGGGTAGGCAGCATCCGGCGAGTAAACGAACTTGAAGTCCCAAGCATCTTCACCCCACATTTCCTTGTCCATGTTGAAACCCTCCACGGCAATATGGACAAAACTCCCTTTTGAGATAGTCACGCTTCTCTTGCCCTCTATCATGTTTCCGTCACGATCATGGACAGGGTACATAGTTGGTATTTCATCATCCTGGGTCGCCACTCGAAGTGAGGAATGAAGCGGCGGAAAGAGTCGTAGTGCTTCTTGTGTCACATTATGGAGGAAAGGAAGGTTTGAGATATTGCTGTACAGAGATTGGATCTCTTCCTCTGTCAAATTAGATATAGGAGTTGAAGGAGCAATAGAGAGAAGCTCGTTCCGCAAACGAGTCTGAATGTCAGGCTTTTGAGCAAGGAGGTGGAGTGTCCATGTCAGTGTGAGGGAAGTGGTGTCTGAGCCTGCGAACATGAACGTATTGATGGTGTGAAGGACGTCGTCGTCTGAGATACGACTCTCTGGATCAATGTCACTTGAGGCATTGGATTTCACTAGAAGAAGAAAATCAGCATCTGCATGGTAGGCAATGAAGAGAGTCAGGCAGCGGACATAAAAGGCTGAGGAGGTCCTTCCCATCGTACGTCTTGCCACACCTGGCAGCTTCCTCTATCTTACGTTTCTTTTCTTGAATCAGCTGACCAGCAACGCGAGAGATCGTATTTCTACAGCGTTCAACTATCTTCTGCCGCTCATCTGGCTTAAGAAATAGTTTGAGCGACCCGCCGGCCTGAATGTGAACAACAACTGAGAACTCACGATGACTTTGGTCAGCCAAGGAAAGTAAATGACTAGTAAAGTTGATACGGGGTTGCATTGTGCAAGAGCCGTCTCAAACATATCTCTGTATGCGAGGAAGAGCTCATTAGACTCATCCTGAATAGAATTGAAGTTGTAGTCAAAGCCTATTTCAAAGTCAGTTCAATGAACTGAATAGCGTACAGGAAGGAACGAACCAGCGATCCCGATGACATCGAATGTAGCTCTGCTGAGCTCTCTACAAACGTCCACTATCGCTTTGGGGCCTTCGCATGCCGAGTTTCCCTCATCGGCCAAATGCATCCACTTGTCCTTTAACTGGTTACCCTTCTTGAAGACGAGAGGCACAAGTTCTCGGAGGTTTTGGATAGAGAAAGCAGGTGTAGCAACACGCCGCTGACGCTTGTGGACTTGGCCTTCGGCTGAAAGCATGCCACACCCAATGAGGCTCGTGATGAGTGCACGAGACTGCCATGGTTTTTCGTATATCGAGGTGTGTTTAAGGACATGTTGAACAGACAAAGGGTCCAGTGTCAGAAGACGCTCATCCCACTGGAGCGCAATATGTGAGTGGAGGAGTCAATTATCAGATCGGCGAGTTGTTGGCGAGCTTTGTCAACTCACCGGTCCTAGGCCCCTTATACGTATTGATCGTCCGTACCTCTTGACGTAGATTTCATGCGCCTTGTGAGAGTACGCAGGACTTGAGAATTTCCTGAGTTTCATGGGAGGATACCGTCAGACTAGAGAGACTCACTCGAGTATTCTTGACATGTTGCCCGAAAAGCTCTTGCATGGAGGGCCTGCGATTCGTTGCAAGGGATTAAACCTAGGAGCTATGAACACTTGGTATAGAAGCCAGCCGGTCAAAGCACCCAGTGCCAAGAACAGAGACAAAAGCCATGACATCTCTCAGGTCCAAAAAGAGTCGAAGTGGGAGGTATGGAAGAAGTAGAAAGATGAAATCGTGAGCCCATGGTGATGAACGACCTGTTAATTGTTGAGTACCAATTTGGAAGGATGCCCGACAATAACATGCGCCACACACGTGAACTTGACGCGTGGGTATAAATAACCGAAAATCGAAAGGTTGACTATCGTCTGTATCTATACATGCATACTACATGTGGCCGAGCTACACTCCTCAATCATCGGCATACTTCTACATGTGCCATACTCGTCAAATGGTTTATCATAATGGAAAGCCGTAGGCGGCAAAGGAAACTCGTTTAAATCTACCGAAACGCTGCTGAAACTGGGTCGAATGTGTGGAATCGTCATCATGCTGGGACAAGTCACCACAAGGGATGGTACCGTCGCGAAAGAAGAACTCGGGAAAACGGGAGACTTGAGAGACGGGGATGCCTCCTCGAGGACAGGCGAAAGCGAGGCTCTTTGAGAGCACCAATTAAACAAGACACCCCTCTTAATCTCCATACTTTGTGCCTGTGCCCGTGCAACTTCAAATATCATGTCTTCCTCGACTTCCATCTCCATCTCCATGACTTCCTCCGTGCCAACCTCTTCGAAGTCACTGTCGTGAGGCACCTCTACGATTGACGTCAAGGATGAACGAGTGGTGGGAGCGATCGAAAAGCCATCTGATTCTGTCGTTGGTTCCGTAGAATCAGAAGCATCTGAACCTTGTCTCGTCCTGTTCTCTGCGTTGCAGCCGTCCCGGCAGTCGTGAATCGCAGTTACGTAGGGACCTTGACTGATGGTGCTAAGTTCGGATCCTGAGTATGTGCAATCTCTCATCGCAATGCCTATGGCCATCGTAATGTCCGCTTCCTCGGTGTCTAGTCTTTGTTGGAATCCGGTCATAGTTGGGGTACTGTAGTCGGGTTGGATCGTAAGACTCTCTGCAGAATTAATTGATGGCGGGACAAGTGGTGGTCCACCGGAGGGGTCATCAACCATCGTGTCAGAGGAACTTTTCCTCCCCAAGTCAAGGATCATCGTTGTATCATGAACAAGCGCAGTTCCACCAGTATACTCCACGCCCACAAATACGACAGGATCCTCTTCCGGGGCAGGAGTGGACGTTTCACGTTTGCCACCTCGACGGAACCAGTATCTCCACCGAAAGAAATTTCGCCTCTTGAGCCAAGCCACGAGCATAATCAGGAACAGCCCGCACAAAACGCTCGTGAATAAAACAGAGAAGGAAATAACAATAGCAGCAGTGTTGATATGAGGTCTAGATCGCGCCGCCAGTTCTGGTGGTCCGCTCGGCTCTGGTACCACGGAGGTAGGAATGATAGATGGGTGTAGTGAAGTCGGAGGTTCGTAGGGTGTAAATGCGCTGAGAGTAGTATCAGAAACTGTCGTGTCAGAGCCCGTGGCGTCGGTAGTTATAGGCTGTCCGTCGCCTTGTTCGCTAGTATCGTTACGAGCGGCAAGAATAGACCCCAGTTCCCGACCTCGTAGATTATCAACACGATTGACGTCTGATCCAGAGCCTGGAAGCTTGAGTGGAAGAGACTTGATAGTATGACCAGAGGGGCTAGGAGTCGTTGGAGGCATAGAAGCTGGTGGAGGTTAACCTAGGCGATAGAGGCAGCGGGCATGGAGAACAATGCAAGTTGTGGCACACAGAAAAGGTACTCCAGGGCGGCTGACGAGTTACGACTCAATGATTTGAGCTATTAATAACCCATTCTTTCAACACAACAAAACTGGATAAACGAAAGCAATAAATAATACAGGTATGCATCTTCAGGTCGTAATAATCTAACTGTATAGTCCACTCGAAACTCCAAGTTGATCTCTACTCCCGCCTTGAGAAAATCCTTTGGATGCTTTCCAAATCCTCATGTTGATTATTATATTCCTTAGCCAACTTCTTCAACTCCTGAGGGTCTAATAGTTCACCGTCCCCATCCGACTCGGTGACACTGCCAGTGGTGCCTTTCTCCATCTTCTTAAGCAAATTTTGAATCTTCGTTTTATGCTTCATCAACTTCTGGAAGTTGCCTACGTAAGGCAGGTATGTAGAGTCGTAGCGGGCTCGAAGACTAGCGTAGTCATGGGTGGATGGGGGTTTGGTATTTTGCGAACGGGATTGGGAAGACGCGTCATTACGATGGTTATTGCTAGCTGGGGGTATGGGGGTGGGGGCAGGTTCGCGCTTGATAGGAGGCCGAGCCTCCCCATCATCATCACTCGAGGTATATATGTCCTCCGGACGAGGTCGTTTAGTTTTCGGCTTGGAATGAGAAGATACTTGATTTGAGGTCGAGGAGGATGTCTTTGCAGGGGGAGCGGAAACTTTGGTGATGGGCTCCTTCCTGATCTTGGGCAAGGGAGAAGGCTCTTTAGAAGCTTTAGAAGGAGGGTATGGCGAGGACTCTTTCTTAATGGTCTTGGGACGTGGTGGTAAATCAACCTCGGGTTTCTTCGGCAAGCTGAGATCTCTAGGTTTGGTGCTTCTAGCTTGAGGGGATTCCATCTTGCGCTTCTTCATACTTGATCGCTCATAATCACCCTCGGGTAACTGCTTCCGCTTCGGAGGACGATATCCATCATCCGAACGCTCGCCTTCCTCCCGATCCCGCGACCAATCCCGGTCCCGAACCTTCTTCCTCACTCTTTCGCGCTCTCTATCACTCTCGAAGTCGGCTTCACGCCTCTTCGCTCTCTCCCTGTCTCGCTGCTTTTCAAGGTCTCTTCTATCCCTCTCGCGATCCCTCTCCCTTTCCCTGTCTCTCTCACGTTCGGCTTCATAATCTTTCTTGTCCCTTTCCCTCGCCCTGTCTTTGGCTTTCGATGTTCTCTCCTTATCCCTTACTCGATCCGACCGCTCCGAGTCGGAAGCAGCAGCATCGTCTCGTCGCAGTTTTTCAATCTTCTGAGTGGGAACCCTCCGATCATTGCGATCAGAAGTTTGAGAGGAATTTGAATTTGAAGCGCGACGAGGGTCTGGGGTGCTGCCCGACGGTTCCCCGAGCACGGCTTTGCCGTTAATGACTGGGCTCCGACCACTAGCAAACTCGCGAGACTCGGTAGGAGTTGGCTGTTTGGCTTTGAATCCCGAGCCTGGCCGAGGTCGACTAGCTGCAGGTTTGGGAGGCAATGATCTTGAAGATTCGTCATCCCGGTTACTGCTACTAGTGGACGGCCGTGAACTCGAAGCCCTGAGACTCTCATTCTTCATCATGATTTCTCCTGTATCTTTTGCTTTCGTAGCCTTCTTCTCCTTTGCCGAAGTAGACGTAAGCCCACGCTTGGCTGGTTCAGATCCCTGAGCTGCTGTGTATGGATTAGTGGGTGGTCAAAGGGAAGTGTGGGAGAGAATATTACCATTTGAATTCCTGAAATGAACATGACTCCAGGCAGGATCAGACTCTGGTATCTTGAGATCACGGAGAGCACGTTTGGCAGATCTCGCCATGGCAGTCCGTTCGCTCTCCGAGGCTCTGGAATCCTCGTAGGGACGAACTTCGAGCCATGACTTGGCCTTGAGACGATAGGTCTTTGCTGCCTTTGAATTATTCGGCAAGGGAACTGGTTCCGCAACCTGCAATTCTTGACGTAAGAAAATGAGTATGATACCATTACTGACATCACATCACCTCTTCGAGCAAATCAAGTATATCACGTTTCGTGGCTGCGCTGTGATCGTTCCCACCTACAAGTTTTACAACCTGTTCTTCTGTGCGCTCAGAGAGGGCAATACAGCGTATGATCCTGCTGCGCAAAGCTTGGAGAGCTTCCTTACTCCTCTGTGGCTGAGGAGGGGCAGGCGATGCGCCACTAGAAGGAGCGGCAGTGGAGGCAGCAGGAGCTGGACGACGAGACTGATCTGTTTGTCGAGGGGGTTTCATGAACATGGTAGCGTCCTTCTTCTTCTTGCCATTAGGTGGCGGGAGGTCGCTGGTTGATTCTAATAAAATGGTAGTGCGGCCAGCACGCTGGTTTTGGGCATCTGCGGCACTCGCGCGAAGCTTGTCGGTTATGCGGTCATCAAGCTGTCGTTCGACGGCAAACTTCCCAGTAACATTGGCAAAGAGCTTGAGTGGCGCATTGCGCTTGGCGGCTGATGCGGTACGGAGGTATAGATCGTGGGGGGAGGTCTCTTGAACAGACGTCACAGGAAAGAAGGTATCACCGATTGCTAGGCCCTAAGCTTTGGTAAGGATCTAAGCAGGCGAGAGAAAGGCACGAAAGCGAACCGGATTATCTGAAAAGTCAAACTGAACATGCTGTGGCATTGACTCAAGGAGGTCGAGAGTCTTGTCGGACATGCGGATGATCATTGCCCGCTTAGGTCGTGACTGGGAGGTTTCTCCAGGCTTCGAGTAGCCCGTGAGATGGATTGTGCCGTCGGCGGGGAGTGGCATGATGGTAGAGAGGAGTCAAGGGGAATCAGGGCGGAGGGAGGACAAAGGATGAGGAACAATGAGAGCTGGAGTGTGGGCTGGCGGCGAGGATGGCTGGCGCCCCACTCGGTGCTTAGCGTCCGTGGCCGGGTATCGTCTCCTCTGACCCTCTCAGCAGCTGCCGACGTCGTACAGCGAGCAGGTACACTCTGGCGGAGAGGGAGAGTAATTGGGAAGAGCGCTAAGGCCATCAGGGCTGTCCTATCCAGGTCCATGTTTGGCTCTGTTGTATCTACATTACTCTACTGCCTCACAGTCTCTTCCAAGTACCGAGCAAACTTGTCCGCAATGCTACTCTCCTCCCAGTCCACTGCACCCTTTTCTGTCGTACCCAGTGTAATAGCTTTCCTGTGAATGGTCACAAACTGGCGCTTCATTCTCTGCAGCTCGGACAGCGTAACGTTGCGTTCCGGCAATGTAACTGTCACTTGCACCCCTCCATTCAGCGCCAGTTTAACGGGTCCTCCCATCGACTGTCCGGCAGCGCGTTCAGCCATGATTGCGGAGACCATCGCAGTCGTCGTTTGTTCCAGGGCCTGCAGCGCATCGGACGGGGCTTTTGCAACCTGCAAAGACTTTGAGATTCTATTTTCGATGAATGCGAGCTTTACGGACGTTGAGCGTTCCAGAATTGGGCGGTTTAATGTTCCCTTTTGTGATAGCCTCCCAGATCGAGTCATTCGGCATCGCTTCGTCTGTCCACAGCACTGTGAATAGGGGCGCATCCCAACGCACCATCGACGACGGCTCCTCATAGCGCATGAAAAGATTCTCTAGCCTACAAGGGCAATGAGTAAGGCCCTATTGACGAGGAAATGGCCATACGTCGCTGGAGCATATTTGTGGCCGTCCTGACGATTATCGTTCCATTCTCGACAGAGATCGGATGTTGCGACAACGTAGACCTACTTTTCAGGATCGAGTCGGCGAGTCGTGAGTTGGTCCATGATTAAAACGTACGGTACAGACGCGACATTTAGACTCTCTTGCGGCACAATACAGTTGATAGCGAAATCCCTTGATGTAATTAAGCGAGTCCAAGATGACAATTTTATCCAGAGCGAGAGCACGCTGCACAGCAGTGAAAAGAGCTCCTCTCGCTGGCTTTTCAGACCGGGATTCTGCAACAGTCTGAGTAAATTTCAACGACAAGTACAGATAGCATACCATCATATACAGATCTTTGTAGCACAAGACTGTCATCTGAGATAATTTCCACAGAACGGAATGGACTTTCAACGGCAGAATCCTGCAGTTTTGAAGATAGAAACTGCTGCAATTCAGCAACACGACCAGACTTGCCAGAACAAGGAAAGCCAGAGAAAGTAATCAAAGCCATTTCACACAGGAGGTGGTAGAAGTCAAGAGGCGTTTATTGGCAACTAATCTACAGCTAAATAATCCTGAAAAGAATCAGGAGGGTTTCCAAAAATTGCTGAAGGCCGAAGCCAACAGACGGGTTCGGATGTGTAATTTGCAATCAGCAAAAGACTGTGCCTCGGTAAAGACCTCACTGGCGACAGTACATGCCCGAGCACAAGAGATGGGGATCAAGAATGCGAGGTACCCAGGTTATAAGGGAAATGGATACGCGCACGGACCACCTCGTGATGCTGCGCCTCGATTTGGACATGATTCTGATCTGGGGTTCTGATGAACTGATCGGTGGCTGACTGTTGACAGGATCTGGAGAACAGCGTCTGGTCTTCTCAGCTACCTCTTGATGTTGGAGAGTCCCAGCGCAAGTCAAGTCTAGGCAACTGAAGGCCTGACGTCTATATTTCTGGAGAGAAGATCGTGTCCTTGCGCATCCTCCGTGCTTGCTGGAGACAGAGAACCGGTTAAAGGCGATCAGGCGTTGCCACGATCTATCCGAATACCCTATGCTCATAGCGATGATATGAGACGCTGTTTGAAATGGCGAGCAGCTGAGAGGCGTTAGAGGGCAACGTGTTGATGAGGTTGCCAGTGCGATAACTTTGTGGAGTCGCTTACCCAGGGGGAACAGCACCGCCACTAGTGCAGCTCATGAAAATATTGCCATCACGTCCATAAAAGGTTAGAGATTCCTAATTTGATGCAGAACTGTGACTCTACTCGTGACAGACGTGACGCGCGCGTTGAAACGGACCCGCCAAGCTGCATCTGTGCATTTCTATCACGTCCCAGTCCTTTTCTACCTCTCTCCATATTCCGCACAGCGTCCTCTTGATTCTCGCAGCCACTGGGATTGTGCTAGCGCTGTTTTCCGCTTGCCTGGAGCACTGATTATCCTCCGCTTACCGCTAGACAATTCTCAACCTACCGTCCCGCCGTATCTTTGCCTAGCGACCACGGGATGCTCGCTTCCATGAACTCGACCCCAGTCACGATACCTGTTCATGAGCAAGCTCATTTCGACGTCTCCCAGCCTAACGGCAATGGCCAGGAAGCTCTTGATCTTGAAGACAGACTGTGTCCTGGGTGCAAGAAGTCTGCTGTGAGCGAACAGGGTGGGCTAGTTGTGGCATTCGGGTGAGTTGCCGTTCCAGCGTACCCCATTTCCCCATCACAATCAGCAGCTCTATTCGCTCGACTGCGACGGGAATACCTGATGTGATCTCAACGCGTTGGCCAAAACCTTCGGCGTAATCTGATATATGAAACTAACTTTCCTCTACCTGTAGTCAATCATTTTTCCACGTCGATTGCTTCAAGTGCGCGAAATGTGGGAACCAGGTTACCGCCGATACCAACCTTCTCCTACTATCCGATGGATCCCCCATTTGCGCCAATTGTTCATACAATTGCAACGTCTGCCATCTCCCCATTCTTGACGAAGCTATCATGACTGGCGACGACTCTTATCACGCCCACTGCTTCAAATGTAAAGTATGCAAGAACCGGATCGACGAACTCGTTTTCGCCAAAACTAGCCAAGGCATCTATTGCATGAATTGCCACAATGAACGTATGATCAAAATCAGAAAATATACCCAGAAAAAGGCCGAACGCGAAAGGCAAGCTGGTGGTGGATCTTCAAGAAACAGGGACCGTGACCCTCGAAACCAGCTCCCAGATAGCGGCGTACGTTCCATATTATTTTTGGATTGCTTGCATTTTGACTTGGGCTCCTCAGCTAACAGGACAAGACTCGCTGTCTCGCCCATCATCATCAAAGTCGAACGGAAATCTGTCAGCGGCTGGACAGCAGGATACATCTCGCCCAAGTACAGCACGAAGTGCTGAAATCCCTGCATACCCCCGGCCACCCGTCAAACCCAAAGGGCCGCTTCAGCCTTTTAATGGACAGGACGCCCGATCTGCTACATCCCAGACTACCCCTCAATTCTCCAGCTCACCCTCAGGCATGCAGTTTCAATCTCCTGCTCAGTCCCCTTCAATATCTGCGAGTCCTGCTGTTACCATCGCACCACCACCACCCGAGAATGACCGACCCAGCGCCTCGAAGTCCTCCACATTACCTGTGCCACCTCAGGGAGCCACCTCCGATATAGATGCTAGGCGGCGAAGCTATGATGACGGCGTGCGACCACTCCAAATACTGTTTGGTCAGAAATCAGAGTCTTCAAATTACAATGCGACTCTTCGACCTGATGGTCGCCCGGGCACCTCTGAGGGCCTCACTGTCACCTCAAGAAAAGAAAAGCGGCGTTCTATCAACCCAGGATTAGCCCTTCCAAACTTCAGTGCCGCCCTTCCAAACGGAACTGTCAATGCAACCCTGTCCCCTATATCTGCCGCCTTTTCTGATCATAGGTCAACTCGTTCTCCCACTCCACCAGGCGGTTCGGAAGATGCCCATTCTTCTCATGGACAAGGGCTTGGACCTCGTCCCACCTCTCAGGGGAGCTCTATCAATAGTTACCACTCTTTTACTGCGACGCCAGCCGAAAAAGAAATACCACGCTCTCATTCACCTTCGGCGTTAACCCGCGATAGTGAGGATCAAACAATGATACTAAAGCCCTCGCAAAGTTCGTCGAGAGAGCCATCTCGATCTCCAAGCCCTGCAATGCGAACAGTGCAAAGACAAAGTGATGGCTCTGATAGTCGATCATATTCTCAAGTGAATGGAAATAGAGTGTCATCAACGTCAAATCGCAGTATCGAAGAACGGGGATCAGCTATGAGCTCGCGATCACCATCTCCGTATCATCAAGTGGATGTGCCACGCGGCATAGAGGACGGATCGGATTCCGAGGCTACAGGGGACAGAGGTGGTCCCATGGCTGATGAACGTCATCCGCTTCCTCCAGTACTACCTCCAAAAAGCGACGATGACCATTTGGGTGCCCAGTCACCTGTTTTGAGCGACGACCTTGATGCTTCTGGAGCATCCCAACCCGACGCTCTAGACGACATGTCAGAGTCTTCACCTGTCGAGCGTACTTCGCATGCAACCTTTATCGCACCCGCTCTCCCCCCTATACGTTTTTCTCTCACCTCCTCTGACTTCACTGAGCTGTTGAGCTCGGTGCAAGGTCCTACTGCCCTGAAATCCCTCGACCAAATGGCGACGATCCTTCAGGAATCTGACAGGCCTCCAACGCCTCCTAAACCATCATCCTCGGAAAAGTTGACAACTGCTCAAGCCTCGGCAGCTGATGGATCAAAACAACGCCAATCGCCGAAACCTCCCTCGACATCACTACCGGCTGAACGACAGGCTACAAGCAATAAGTATGTTTGGTGCAATCAATCCATCTACTTCACTGACTTTTTGGAGCAGGCCATTGGATATCAGAAAGAAGGTTTCATCAGAGAAGAACAAACCATTACCTGCTCTTAACCCTCCTGCGGATGACGTGGAGCCCCAAACGACCATCAACGAGAAACTCAAGGTAGCTGATAGTACTCGCATCACCGTCACGGACTTTAGCTCGGGTGAAACAACACCGCGACATGATGCACTGGATTTATTGATTAACAAGTTGCGGGGTATCGCAAAGGGATCTCGGGAACAGGGCTTACAGCAGATTCCACTTGCCGTGGATTTTGTCGAGGCTCTGATTTCGACAGTTGACTCAAAGAAGGCGGCCTACGATGAACTGAAGGAAAAATTTGATGGGATGAAGGTGAGCACTATGCATGAGGCTGTACACTGAAACGGGGTTCAAATATATGTCTTCAGAGAACGAGCAAAAATTTCATCGACGGTGTGCTGGTGGCCCAAGCAGAGTATGATAAGGAACAAAAGGCTAGGCGTGACGCTGAGGCGGAAGTCACTCGTTTACGTGTCTTATTGTCGGGTCAGGCGGCCAAGTTGACCGCGATGTCTAGTGAGGACCGAAGGCGCGATTTGAGGCAGCAGATGTCCAAGGAACTGAACGATAATCTATCTGGGCTAGAGCACGATCTCTCCCGGTTGAAGCTTGAGCGGGATATTACGATGGCAGAAATGGAAGAACTCTCATCGACCAAAAGGTACGTAGTCCTTGATGCACACTGACTCTTTGTCCATCTGATACATTTGTTCAACTTCCAGCCTAGCAAGTCCCGATAAACCTGCAGTGGATCTTGGGCGCTCCGTTTCAAAGCGCCTAGATAACCTCAAAAGGCAATACAAGAAAGACCTCATCCCACTCACCGAGGAGCGAGAAACACTCAGCCGCGAAATTGCTGAGCTCCGTGGCATTAGAGATATGTTCCTCGAAGAGACAACGGCTCTCAATGCAAGGAATGAAGAACTTGCTCAGCTCAGTCACATTTATGCTCGTAGGCTCGAATCCATCCCCGAGGCGCCGGTTAAACCTCAAGCTCCAACCCCACCCACGTCGCGACCTTCCTTCGAAAGACTGAGAAACCCTGGTCACGTACCAGCGCAGTCTGTTCCTCTCATGGCACCTTCTATGAGTGCATCCACTAGCAGTTCCTCAACTCTTACCGTTCACGAAGATGCGGACAAGTTCATACGGCTACCAAAACAAGACGCGGACATGCACAACACTCCACGAAAACTCAAGTGGATTGGCTCGCACAAACCAAAAAATGCGACATTAGCGCAAGATGCGCAACGCACAAGAGGCCAATTGGATCACAATTTCCAACAAGTCAGTGTATTGAGGTTCACTCGGTGCGATCAATGCGGAGACAAGTTGTGGGGTTCCCAACTTCGTTGCACAAGTATGTTTGGCTTTGTGATTTGCATACGGCTCAATGTTCTGATTATCTGCACCAGTTTGCAGCACGTCGATTCACACCCGTTGTGTGGGTGCTGTCCAGGTTCCTTGCACCCAGCATCACAGAGAGGAGTTGCAAGCTCATCTCAGTAAGTCGTAAGGTCCACATGTCCGGTTCCATTCACCTAATCGTACTAGTCCCCTCGATGTTCGGCCGAGAGCTGGTTGAACAGGTGCAGGCAGATAGTCAAGGCGACGATCGGCAAGTACCAATCATTGTTGATAAATGTATCCAGGCAGTCGAGGCAATTGGTGAGAGAACCTTTCTATGGTTTGCGTGCAACATAACCGACCTCCATTTGCAGCCCTCGACTATGAAGGGATCTATCGCAAGACAGGAGGTTCCAGCCATACAAAGCTTATAACCCAATTATTCGAGCGCGGAGACTATACGACTTTCGACCTGCTCGACACCGACAAATTCAATGACATTTGCAGCGTCACATCTGTTCTCAAGAACTATTTCCGTTCCTTACCCAACCCACTCCTTACATTCGAACTTTATGCGCAATTCGTGCAAGGCGTTACTATCAAAGATTCAGCTTTACGAGATCGGACGCTGGCTGATCTTGTGAAACAATTACCAAGTGAACACTATTATACACTCCGTTCTTTGATGATCCATCTACACCAGTGCGTAAATATGACCTTGACGATTTAATGATCGACTGATGAATCACTGTTTAGCGTACACGAGCGTAACGACAAGAACCTAATGAACGCGCGGAACCTGGGTGTTGTGTTTGGACGTTAGTCTTGCTGCTCCCCTTCGTCCTTATATCGGTACTGATTTGTTGTTATAGCCACTCTCATCAGGTCTCCAGATCCAGGCGCCGAGTTCAGCGATATGGCTCAACGAGCGCTCTTCGTTGAGTGGCTTGTTGAACATACCCCTCAGCTGTTCAAAGGAGCCGCATGATCGCTCTTTGTTTTCTATGTTTATAACGTCCTTTTTGTAGGCATTTCTGGATATGGTTTATCTATCTCGCTTCGTTCGGACATTTCATACATTTCGGTCTGTATCATGTGTTTAGGTATTCATGGTTATTTATCGCGACAAAGCTCTCCCTACTCTGTGTTTCAATCTGTTTCGTTGCATTTTCATACTACCTCTCATTCCATTGTGTTCTGAATACCCCATACCCTTTCAATCTAAGGATGTATCCTAGAACATGACAGTCGGCTTCACTCGCCTTTAATATTATGGTATATCAATACAGTCGGGCGTCTACACATCACTGAACAACTAAACGAGCAAGAAAATGGGCATAACAGCATATCATACACATACGTCGGTATTTCCTCCAATCTGGTATAACGGTCTAACTTAAAGAACGCATCGCTCGGAAACTTCATAGAACCTCCCGAGATTTTCGTGGCTTGTAAGGAGAATCTGGTTTGAGGGTGCAATAGAGGAAATGACGGCGAGGGCCAGTCGCAGCTCCCGCAACTGCCGCAGCAGTAACTCGTCCGTTGAGCGGGACAGTCTCTGCCCTCACACCGAGCGAGAACATGCGATCAAACACTAATCAAAAAGTTAGACTACTGAGAGGAAGGTATAGAAGAAGTGACGTACAGGTCGCAGTGAATGCCTTTGCACTCGCTTGACAGGCAGTCTGGGTGAGAGAAAGCGGAGGACTGACACCCTCAAGTTGACGGAGATATCGGAAAACCATGGATGGTTGGGGAGGTCCAAAGCGGAATACAGCAGTATATGCCTGACGCCACTTTTCATCTAATAGTTTGGCGCAAACAGGGGGATCTGGGCAGGTAGCACACTGATAGCAGTGAGAACAGGTATTTGAGAATCAGCAGCAGGGACTCACGCATTGGTATTCTTTGTTGACTTGTGTAAGCCCTAGCTTGAGGACACGCTCAAGGAACCATGTTCGTCTTGATAGAGATTCAGTTTGCTTAAAACCCTGCGTCTGATAAATAGATGTACCGTTTCTCCAGCTTCAGCAGTGTTTCTTTACTAAGAGTATTGAGCTCATGCTCAGACCATCCACCGGGGTTATCAAGGACGAAGCGGCTGGCTTCTCTGTAGAGCTCTTCCTCTTCAAAGAGCTCGGCTATCCGCATGGCTTTGATGGGTCGTACCAGCCGCGTGGGTGATCAAAAACTTGAGGCACTCTTGCTGAAGCGATGTGACACAGAGTTTGTGTGAGATGTTCATTAAGCTTTCAACGTTGTTCCAGGTAATGGTGCATTCCAAACTGCTCTAAGGTATAAGAAAGTCATTTCAAGGATTCATAGGAGAGATCACGCACTGTGGATATACAAACTTGAGGAAATCATGAAAAGTGCTCGCCTGGTGATTGAAGAGTGTCGGATTTGAGGTTAACGCTGCGAGCCGAGCGGACGTGAGTATACTTACCCGTTCCTCCTTAAGGACTATGACTGCATCTGGGCCGTCCTTTGGCCGCCGCTTGACTTTTGCATGAGCTGCCGAAACTTTACGAGCGCTAGAAGTCGCTTCTTCCGAAGACGACTTCTCATTAGCCGAGCCTGTTCCCTGTAATTTGGCCAAGCTATCGTCTCTGGCCTGAGATCTGGAAATACTGCTCCCTTCCGCATCGCTGCCTTCGCTTTCACTGAGCCTTAGGCTATCTGCGTCAACCAAATTCGTAAAACCATCGAAGTCAGCTTGGTCGTTGTCGGGGTCCATTGGGGCGAAAGTCATCTCGGCTTCGAGGTCAGGCTTATCTCCTGGAACAACGGGCGGCTGGGATATTGTGATGACCGACGACATGGACGGTGGTCTGCCAGTCTCTGACCAGTGACCGCTCAAGGCAGCTTCAAAGAATGGGGAGGCAAAGTGGAGGACCTCCTTGTGGGCCCTAATTGCAAGAGGTACCAATTGAGTAGGCCGATTGGGAACAAAGGATGGTAACAAACCAGAAGGTGGTGCTTTCGACGACTATCTTGACTGTTCCTGGAAATCTGCTATTCCTTGTAAAGGTTTCGTCAAGCTCTATGGCCTCATTAGGGTCCTCAATGCTCAGCTCCGAAACAACATCGTCTGACTCTAGTTCCTGTAGAACCCACGGAGGCGAACCGGAGGAGCGGAAGATTCCTGCAGCTGCAGCATGTGTCTCTGTTGGAGAACTGAGGGATGCGATGGGATTGTTGGGCCCCCGCGAGTTGCGGGCAATGAGTATGTGCGACGGGTTCGTGGTCATCGACAAATCCATTCTTCATTCTTCCACTGCTTCTTTGCGTTCAGAAGCATTCGATCGTGTTCTGTTTTAGTCAGGAGATTGCAAGGCTAAGGCGCTATAGTGTAGTGGTTATCACTCGGGATTCTGATTTGTGACTTCCCGAAACCCAGGTTCGAACCCTGGTAGCGCCTAAGCCGTTTATAGCATGAGAAACTTTTCATATCTATTTTGTTGAATACAACCAGCTCGACTATCTACCACAACTAATCATCTCTGAACAGAGAACGGGGGATAATTTAAGACTGAATGATACCAACATAGCATTGTTTCGAGTGCAACAAGAAAGTTCATGCGAATAATATGCTGAGTCGACTATCTAAGTTTTCTTCCGTTTAGGTTTGCTACTCCCTTCACCCTCCTTCTGACCCTTCCGTTTCTTTTTCCTCGGAGCCTCCGCCTGTTGCTGTGGTTCTTCAAGTTTTCGTTTTTGTTTGTCGGCTGCGGCAGCCTGGGCTGCTTTTCGCCCGAGCAATTGGAATGTATCGACATCGCTCCCCGCATCTTCTGATTCGTCTTCAGGTTCGTTCTCAAGGTCGTCAGCCTCCGCCTCAGCTTCCTCAGTATGACGAGTAACTTCTGTGCGGGCGGTGTGTGCAGGAGAGAAAGGATCTAGTTGTATTGATCCCTGTAGTGAAAGCATTTCGTTTGCGACGGTTAATCTTTGAAATAATGAGCCTCCAAATAAAATACCCGGAATATAAAGCAATCACCCAATGACGGTAAACTCAAGGTCATCATGCTCTCCACCGAGTTTCTCTCCGGTTTTACGACTGATCCATTGGCCTGCACTCTCCTGCTCTTCGCGTTCTGATTTCTCTTCGGAAAACTCATCCGCTTGTGCTTCAGGTCCAAATTCGGGATCGTTCTCGGCGGGTCCGTATTGGAATTCCCAGGCGTCGTTCGGGTATATGATGTCGTGGAATAGAAGCGTTTGAAAGTTTTGTGTATTAGTAGAGATACATGATCAGGCGAGCAGAGGTTCACTCTGCCAACTGAAAAGAACATCAATATTGAAAGGTAGATCAGGTAGTGCGCTTATCACACACCTAATTTCATGCCAACTTTGGGACTCCATACTGTCGCGTCGAATTTTACATCGCAAGCAAGAAACGGGCAGTCGGCTATGATTGTTGCTCTGTTGTCCGTGAAAGATAGGTTGGAATGAGACAGAACGACGCCTCGAAAAGCAGGTATATATCTGAAGCCAGTATTATTTGCGACTGAACGACAGGTTCTACATAATAGTGAAATGCACCTCATAACCATCGAGTCGAGCATCTCCTCCACACCAGCACGAGGGTTGTTTGCGAATATGGGAGGGATGGAGAGTCTGAGGGAAGCATTGATGACATGAAATTCGCCTTCGGATTCAGCACTTGTGTTTGAAGACTTTTTTGGCTTCTTCTTAGACGGTGATGCGGTGTCATCATGCGATTTCCGCTTTTTTGAAGAGTGCTCGTGTGTATGATGGGGCATTGGAGAGCGGGAGGGGTAAAGGAGGAAATGACCAAAAAATTAGAAGTTCTCACGTGCAGCGCGCCTGTGCTTTCGGAAATTTCGCGTCAAGGCTTGATTTCCTTACACCTCCCCTCCCATGGTCCGTTCTTCGCTCTGTTGTTTCGACGCGGAACTAACAAGGATTCTTAGTCGTCACCAAAGGCTATTGTTCAGATCTTCCTTACCGGTTCTCGAATTCTAGGGAAAGCCTTTTTCGAAGCTGGACGGCAGGCGGTCAAGAGTATGTGTCTGGCTGTCTCCTTCCACGCATGGATACTAATGAATTGTTGCAGATGCCAAACATTCTCCTCAGGCGGCTATGGGGAGCGACGTATCGGGGGTTGGAAATGCCACCTCTGGCTCAGTGACGGACAACCTAACCCGGGAACATCGAATGACGCTGGACGAAGCGCAGCTTATTCTGAACGTGAAGCGGGATGACGAACTAGAGAAGATAATGAGGGTATATCATCATATTTCGAGGAAATGAATGTTCCTCACTGATTTTTCAACGTCTTAGAACTACGAGCATCTCTTCAAAGCGAATTCACCACCTGCACCCAAAGCTGACGAAGCTAAGAAACCCCCAACTGGCAAGCCTTCGGCACCTCCCACATATTCACATTATGTCCAGTCCAAAGTTGTGCGGGCTCGAGAACGATTAGAGGCCGAGCTCAAAGCTGCCGAAACTACAGATGCAGCAGCTCAAGCACCTCCACCAACGCAGCCTGGCACGCAACCCCCACCACCTGGAAACCAATCATAGCATCTGCATGCCCCCCGACTTCTATAGACACCTCATTAGTACACCACCCCCATTCACTAATTTATCTAGCATGTCCACGGCTTCACTCGTATTCCTCCTATCCTCCAATATTGACGTATGGTGATGTGATAGCCAAGATATATATATTCCACAGGAATAAACTAATCCAAGACCGCATACTTCTTGAGGTGTGGTGGAATAACTTCCTCCAAACCCTTCGAAGCCAGCCACTTCTTCGAGAACAATCTACTCTGGTATCGGTATGCTCCATCACAAATGATCGTCGCGACCTTAGAACCTGGGTCGTCATGAATGATTAATCAAGATTTCGACGACCGCAAAGCCTCAAACTAACCTTTTCCGAGCTTCTCAGCGAGTTCTACTGCAGCAACGACGTTGAGCGCAGAACTTGCGCCCATGTACAGTCCTTCCGAGTCGAGAAGCTCGTAGAGCATTACGATGGACTTCTCGTCAGGTACCGTGAATGCACCATCGAGGTCCTTGGCGAAGGTAGCAAGATTATCAGTGATGCGACCTTGGCCAATACCTAAAGCCGAAGAGTCAGAGTTTACTCACTCTCGAATAAACTGGGGCTTACCTTCCGTAATGGAGGATCCACTCCTCTCGACCAGCTTTCCGCCACTCTGAATGTAGCTGGTCAAAACACTGCCGGGAGGATCAGCCAGCCAGACTTGAGTTTTTCCGCCGCTCTTTTCTTTGAGGTATTTTCCAACACCGGCAAGTGTACCACCGGTTCCCGTCGAGCAGGTGAATCCATCCAGGTCCCCTTCCATCTGTTCCCAAATTTCTGGTCCAGTAGAGATATAGTGGGCATAAGCATTAGCAGTATTATCAAATTGGTTTGTCCAGATGGCATTCTCTATCGACTCGGCGTATTCTTTTGCTTGGTGATTATAGTTTGCCGGGTTCTCATACGCAACAGCAGGAACAGGGCGTACATCTGCGCCAAGCATGCGTAGAAGATCAATTTTTTCTTGACTCTATGTAATATACCTCGTGAGATGCTTCTGACTTCGAGAACGAATAACATACTTGGGTATTAGGCATGTATATCACGCATTTGTATCCACGAGCTCTGCAAACATGTGCAAGACCAATACCGGTGTTTCCAGCAGTTCCTTCGACGACAGTCCCACCGGGTTTAATGCTAACGATTTCTCTCTCTCAGTACTTGAACATGTAGTCACCACTACTTGAACTCACAGGCCCTTCTCTTCGGCGTGCCGAATTAACCCGAGAGCTGCACGGTCCTTGACACTACCACCAGGATTCTGGAACTCTGCCTTGCCATAGATTCTATAGCCCGTCTTCTCCGACAGAGTCTTAAGATAGATCTACGAGACGCCAGTGACCATGTCAAGAAGGTAAAACGAGGGAGAGCGCGGGTACTCACGAGCGGTGTATTTCCAACAGCTCCGGTGAACGAGTCGACAACGGGCATGGTATGGAGGGAGCGTATCCTGGCAGCAGTGCGAACGGCTGAGAACATTTTATAGTTGATGAAGGGAAAAAGAGCAGAGGGAGGGAAATATAAGCTTTACATGGGACCTATTGATGAGCCGGTTTCGGGACTAGCACGACATTATTATCCCGCCCTTCTCACGTAATCTGCTTCCCCATATTGACAATGATCCTTTCATTGCACCTTTAGATCGACACTTTGAGGACACCATCATTGACTTTGTCATGACAGCCAGCCAACCGCCAAATTACAAATTGGCATTATTCTGACGTCTTCGCAAGCTGCCAGGGGGGGCAGATATGTTGAGATTCATCCAAGCAACGGGCATCCATTAGAGTGTATATAGATAGACCTACCACCCTTCAAAAAAAAAAGAAAACAAACTCGAATATAGACATGGGAATAACAGAAAACGGTATAAAAACAAAGGAGTAAGAAGAACAAAACGTGGTCGGGTAAAACAGCGTCCGGTTCGTACATGAACAGGTTCGTGTGTGGCCATGAGTAGAGTAAAGTGACATGAAAGGGGGTATTCGAGATGAGACAGAACAGATATGGAAGCAGGCGTATCAAGGGCATGACGAGGAGCGATTACTGCTGGCGTTTCTTGACGTTCTGTGACAGCCATTGCAAGCCCTCAAATAGACCTTCCCCAGTCGTTGCGCAGCTGTTTTGTCAACTAGAGTTAGCCGCGAGCCCAAGAACCGAACATGCGGTCTACACGTACCTCGGGTGCACATACCAGGAACGGTCCCGCATTCTATGAAGCCCAAGTTTCTCAGTCACTTCAGCAGGTGACATAGCTAAAAAAAAACAAGTGAGCAAGGCCCAAGCGGGGCAGAGATAATGAGAGCTTACCTCCCGGAAGATCCTGCTTGTTGGCGAACACGAGAAGTAGGCATTCCTTCATTTCTCTGTCGCTCAATATCCGGTGTAGCTCGTGTTTAGCCTCGTCGATGCGTTCCCTGTCCTGACTGTCGACGACGAAGACGAGACCCTGTGTTCCGGTATAGTAGTGCCTCCAGAGGGGACGAATCTTGTCTTGACCACCAACGTCCCAGACATTGAATTTCACATTCTTGTATGTTACGGTTTCGACGTTGAAGCCAACTGTGGAAAGGGTAAACAACACGAATCGAATGCGGCCACGACGTTTGACGCACCGGTTGGGATAGTGGTCACGGATTGGTTCAACTTGAGTTTGTATAGAATTGCTGGGATTTTTCGTGAGCGCCGGTGACAGCGCACCAATGGAAGCGAGCTTACTCGTTTTCCCCGCCGCGTCAAGCCCCAACATCAACAGCCGCATCTCTTTGTTGCCAAAGATTTTGCCTATTGGATGAAAACATTGCCCATAAGGCGAGGGAGGGAGGGCAGTCTGAGCAGGGCGTACCGAGAGCCTTTGAGAGATTTGCACCCATGGTGAATAAGTGTGCTGAAGAGAAGTGGTAAAGAACGACGAAGGAGGCGTGGGTCGGCCGGGGAGGAAGATAAGTGAGAGAAGAAAGGATGAACTGGAACGACAATTCACCAAACTTGTTCACTCTACTCCTGTCACACTTTTGTCACACAAACACACGCTCAACACATGCTCGTATATCGTCACTACAACTACTGCAACTATGACGGTGACTTGACTTGTGTCTGACTATATATCTGCAACCAGCTCTCTCCCACGTCCTTCTTCAGCGCTTCCAACCGCTTTCGCAATGCTTCACCGTTGTCGAAAATCTCCCCTCCCTCGTCCTCATCAGAGTGTGACGTCGGTCCTTCATACAATGACATACTCTGTAGACGCCGAGTACTTGGACGCGAACCTCCGTTGCGACTCTGGCGCTTCCCAGGTGTATCATTGACCATGATCCGACCTGTATCTTCTAGCATTGAGTCCCTCGGTGAGATATCGGTTATAAAGCGACTATGTCTTGGTCGTCGCGAGGACAATGAGCCGAAATCTGCTGTCATCTGCCTAGAGGGCGAAGGGGCCTTTGCAGGGATACCAGATAGCAAGGTACTCTCTGCCGTCGGGCTAATTGCCTTTGGTGTTGAGAGCTCATCGAGGTCTACTGTTCCAATTTGACCCCATTTACGCTGTGACTCTACTGGTACTGCCTCCTTCATCTTCTCTTTCTTCTTGCGCGCCTTCAACGAATGACCGGATTGAATCCGAGAGTGAGGCGCCCCATGAGAGCTAGCCTCACTCTCGTCACCGTCGAGCCCAACAATACGACGTGGCTTTTTTCGCGGTCCCCGTCCCCCAGAAAGGGGGGAGAGACTGGGAGACGGGTTAGACGCTTCGGGTAAAGAAGACGCGGCGGCACCATTGCTCGTGAAGGCAGCATCAACTGAATGCGAATGGATATGACTGTGGGTGACTGGGACAATGGGCGGCGAAGAAGCAGTCGAAAGGGGTCTAGACGATGTCATCTGCTCTGGTGGTGGTGCCGTGAGGCCGCGCTTCTCGTAGAACCCAGGAGGTTTACCATCGAGGACGATAGACTTTCTCTCCTTCCAAAAAAAGTCAAAACAAGTGACCCGATAGTTCTCCTCGATCTCGCAAAAGGGGTTTCCCTCTACCCAGACTTCGGTAATATTAGGCAGCGTTGCCAACCGTCCGATCTCGGCACTTTCCTCGATGTGATTGTGCCGAAGGTCGACACGTTCCAAGCCTTGTAGACGTTCGAGTCCACAAATGGACTCTAGGCGGTTTGATGATAGGTTGATATACAGGACTTGACCTAAATTGAGATAGATGCCAAGAACAGAGTCGATCATATTATTGGTGAGGTTGAGATGGATGAGGTTGTGGAGGTTTCCTAAACCAGCGGGAACAGAATTAAAGAGATTAGATGAGAGGTCAAGATGTGAAAGGGAGGTGAGGTATGGAAGTATGTCCTGGGGTATGAAAGTAAGGCCATTATCTGCGAGGGATAAATGTCTGAGAAAAGCCCATTTGAAAGAAGAAAGTTTAGTGGAGGGTGTTGGGGATGTCGTCCCGCTGGCAGCCTCTTCATTCTCCTCCACTTCTGGCACCATGTCAGGCAGCTGGGTTGATTGGAACGTAAGCTGCTGGTCCGAGGAACGAGGAATATTCCGTCGCCGCTTGCGGCTGCTGCTGCCCGCTCGTCTGGCCTGATCGTCAACAACCGCGCCAATGAATATATCCGTCATATCCTCAATTCCACTCTTCTTGATCTTAAGACTCCTAAGGCTTTCAGCTAGTCTGTCCCAGCCTAATAATAGACGGGGGTCAATGTCTATACACTCCAAACTCTGCAAGTTCTTGAAGGCATCCAAAGGAATAGCATTTCTGGATGGCATATCATTAAGAGTCTCTGCAATGACCTTCTTGCTTGGAGGTCCGACGGAGAGAGCAGGAAGTTTGGTGAAACTACTGAAGAGGTATTTGAGTTCCGAGTTAACGTCCACGACTTCTGGACGAGACCACCAGCCAACGCCAAGGGAGAGGTTTGAAACGGCGGAGAGAGAAGAGCGAAATGAGGCGAGGGAAAGGGTATCTGATTTGTCTTTCTCTCCAAAATTTATATAACTCGTCGGACGAGAAGGATTGTCAACTTCGACGTCTAGAGTACCGACGTCATAACCCAACTCCTCCTGGCGCATGAGAATGTAGAAGAGGTGATGCAGGTCAGTTGAAAGGACGACAGGTTTAGTCGTTCGAGGGGTGTTTGACGTGGAATCGGAGGATAACCATGTCAGGGGGTTGGCGTAGGAGAATAGTTGGGGAGCGGCAGACTGCTGCTGAGTAGGACGGCGGCGACGGGTGAAACCAGCCTCAGCAAGGCCTTTCTCATTGGTGCGAACGAAGGTTGCGAGGCGGCGAATGAAGTCGTCTCCCTGTTCTTGTTCCATAGTAAGGGTAGACGACGGGAGGAGAAGAGGAGATGTGGTGGCCGCGAGGCAGCTTGATCAGGTGAGGTTACTCCCGTTAGCCGCTTCGGACGCTCAATAATAGAACAGACATTTCAGGCAGGCATTTCCCACAAATTTAGACGCCCGAATCGTTGTCCACTCAACCTGCCCCTCAAGCTCTAGCTACTAGCTACAAGAGGCCAGTCACCCGATGTGATTTATTTCTCTCTCAAACTCCATCCGTTCCAACGTCTGCCTAGTAACTATTGAAATCAATGCTTGTTCTCCGCTCTAGAGCCTCTTGTCCTTGATAAACTCCAAGTTCCTTTGTCACGCCAACGCCTCGCTCACTCCGCCCCCCGGGTACATACGGATATAATGATTGTTCAGTTCAGCTACTCTCCTCGCTAACGGTTTGTCTGGGTTCCCCCAGTGGCCGTTCACTCAGGTGTACTGCTTTCCTATTACTCTTTTCTTGCTGTGCAGTCTTCAAGCTTTATTGATCGTCCTCGGCCAATCCCATTTTTGCCTTGCTTGTGTACTGCAAAGCTCTCATACTCACCCTGTAACTCTCTGACACACGCTTGATTCTTAGAATTATATTTCCCTCGATCCTGACAAGGTGAATTCCATCAAAGAGCTTTGCTTTGCTTGAAGGAGACCACTCCCTAATATGTGCTTTTGGTGTACTCAATGCCCGGATAATTGTACCTTGATAGCTTTGGATTAATTTTAGCTGCGGCGACCTACTTGGGAACGTTCAAAAGGCTGCTTTGACCTACTAACTCGGCGACTATCCCTTCCAGGTCGAGATTGACCATTTGAGCGCCGAATATCCCGCAGAAAAGAACAGAGACATTTATGGGCAAAATAGCTCATTTTTCTACCTGCCACCCGTTTAACAAGGATCATATTCTCGGCCGTTCGCCCTTCGTGGCCAAGCCCGGCCGTGAGCTCTCTGACTCATTGACGATCGACGGTGACCTGATATCCAACCTATCTTGTAACGATCCTGTGCTGCAATGATAGAAGTCAGCTCTTTGACGCTTGGTGGACCATTAATGTGCCGAGTGATTAAATATATTCACCGGCATTGCATGAAGTCCGCCCTATCTATCAGACACAGCAGTTCGCGGCGGATACTCACGATAACCGATCGACGATTCTCCTGAGAGCGCGTTATCCCGCATCTAACACTACAGATTTTGTGGAGATATGTACCTCATGTAGCTTCCTTCGGCAGGTCGATCGCAGATCTGATTTGAAGCTCACGGCATCTACTGATCTTGTCATAAATAGACCAGCCTCATCTTGTCGTTCCTCGCCAAAACTACGTTTCAAATGAGCGCCAAGTATTCCCAAACTCAGGTGGTAGCAGCTACGCCTCGCCACGACGACGGAACTCGCATGTCAGGCTTCCAAGGCTCTAGTCAATCGAAAACGAGTGACAAAAGCTCACAAGCAATTGGTCGCTCAGCTCATCGACAGCAGGACGATGTTGTCATTGCGTAGGTACTCCAGTGATGATTCTCGTGGCACGTATCTGATTCGTTTGCTTGAAAGTGTCATGGGCAATACAGGAACAGGAAAATCATCCGTAACTTCGCCTTTCTTACCCAATGGCATCACAAACTGACCTCATGTTTAGCTCATCAAATTACTCACAGGCAGTTCTGCCATAGCCATCGGAAATAGTCTCGACTCCCATACAAGCAACATTCACATCATCCGCTTCCTCGATCACACCAGTGGACGTACTATAACTATTGTCGATACACCCGGATTCGATGATTCACGCGAAAACTTGACCGATACCGATATTCTCAAGAAGATCACAAAATTCCTGCTCAGCGAGTAAGCAACCTTTTCAAACTATAAGGAAATCTTGACGCTGATGAGAATTGCAAGATATGACAAGGATCGAAAGTTGAACGGTCTCGTATATCTTCAGCGCATATCTGATCCCCGCTTTGGCGGCCAGGCCAAGCGCAACTTAAAGATGTTCCGAAATCTCTGCGGCGCTGAAACGTACAAAAATATCGTTATCTTGACCACGTTTTGGGACAAAGTCGCGAATGAGCGAGAAGGAGCTCAACGAGAGGAGCAACTCAAAAACAAATATTTTAAGGACCTCGTCGACGGCGGCGCGCATTTTGTGCGACATGACCGAACCGTTGAAGGCAGCCACACTGTCCTGAAGCATATCTTGACACTCTCCCCGACAAACATTCAAATCCAACACGAGATTCGCGTCGAAGGCAAAACCTTAGAAGACACAGCTGCAGGATCGGTTCACAGGGAGGAAGTGGAGCGGATTATCGCCAAACACAAGGAAGAGCTCAACGAGCTCAAGGCTGAGATGGAGAAGTTGATGGTCCTCAATGCGTCGTTCAGGCGAGAGCTGGAGGAGGAAAGAGCTCGAGCCCGGCGGAATCTGGAACGATGGGAGAAGGAGAAGTCGGATCTCAGTAACGGTTTGGGCGAGGTACGAAACGAACAGGCGCGGGTAGAGGTAGATGTCGCCAGGGAGCAGAAAGATCGCGAGAAGCTGTCACAAGATCAAGAACGGGACTGGTCTTCGCGTTTGGGCTCCCATGCACGGGATCACGAGGTTGCGATAAAGGACATACAGGATCAATTAGACCAGGAGAAGAGAAAACGCCAGGAATCAGAGTTAAGGAGTCTTGAGGACGTTGAGAAGAAGATGCGTGAGATAGAGGAAGAGGCTCGTGTGGCAAAGGCCCGTATGGACAAAGATAGGATGGTGCGTGAGGAGGAGATGGAGAGGATACAAGGGGAGCAAGACTCAATAATGCGTGAAACGGAGGAGATGCTAAGACGTGAAAATGAAAGGATAGAACGGGAAGATCCAGAAGTAGATTGTCCTCCACCTTATGAAACGATAGATCGCGGTAAGTTCAATGCACGGGGCTGGGAAGTTTGCTGACGAATCGATAAAAAGATATCGGTCCTCTAGGGCCAGTGAACAAAGCCTTCCGATTCGCGCAGTCAGAGAGATATCCTCCTCATCTAAAAGTGTCAGAGTTAAAGAATCTACTTGCCCTTCCAACTATCTTTAACTTTACTGCACTCCTTGACACGACTGTCATACTCTTCTGCGAAGGAGAACGGCTGCCACCGACCTTATTGAGCATGGCCCCGGACTCAGCCACAACTCACACCATGCAGGACCTTGTAAACCAAAACCACGTCCTTCATGAGGAGTCGCGCCAGGATCGCTTCAAGAATCAGATCCCGTTGTTCAACCAAGGAATGTTCTTCAACAAGAACATCGGTCTTCGTGATGATTGGTACTGTGATGCTGCATTCGGTCAGCAGCAGTTCACGGGGACCAATCCAACGACCATTAAAACTGCGCCTCGCCGTTGGCTCGACACGTTCACCTCCGTCGCCGAAAGTCAGCAACGAGCTGATATCATAGAGCTTCTGGCGGAGGACACCAGCAACATTTACATTCAGGACTACAGTTATTTCCGCTCCGCGCTAAACGCGTCTCCACAGGTTGAGCTCTCCTGCGATGGCCGCTACGCTTGCGCCTCCGTCGTACTCTTCCACCTGGAACCTGAGGGAAAATTACATCCCTTAGCTATTACCCTCGATTACAGAGGTAGCATGGAAGAATCAGTTACGATGTTCAATCGCCGCATTACATCTTCAACTTATGGTGATGAGTCGGTTGATTGGCCGTGGCGCTACGCCAAGATGTGTGCCCAAGTCTCCGACTGGCTTCGTCATGAGGTTGGAATACACCTCGTCAACACACACCTCGTCGAGGAAGTTATCATTGTTGCTGCGAAGCGAGCATTCAGCCCTGGCCATGTCGTCTTGCGACTTCTGGAACCCCACTGGAACAGCACTCTGCCTCTAAATGGAGGTGCTCGTGAGACCCTTGTCCCTAAAATCATTATTCCGATGACTGGGCTGAAACCCGATCACGTATATGCATTCATAAAGTCCACGTTTAGTAGGTTTGACTGGAGAGGTCTCTATGTTCCAAATGACCTGCTAAGTCGCGGATTTCCTCCCGAACAATTAGACGAGCCTAAATTCCACAACTACGGTTATGCCCGCAACATTTATCGCATGTGGGAGATCATACGGAAATTTGTCTCCACCGTTCTTTGCGATGTTTACCGCAGTGACTTGCAAGTTGCAGGTGATCTGTCTCTGGCAACATTCTGCCAAGAAGTTCGATCCCACACCGGAGGGCAACTCAATTCCTTCCCCAGAATTCAGACTCTAGAGGAACTGATTGATTTCGTCACCATGTCCATCCATATCGCATCGCCGCAACACACGGCAGTCAACTATCTCCAACAATATTATCAGACCTTCATTCCTAACAAGCCTTCTGCACTTTACGCTCCTATTCCCCGGTCATTGGATCAACTCGAGGCACTGGAAGAGGAGGACCTGCTACTGGCGCTCCCCGTCCATAAACCGAGGGATTGGCTGCTCATGGCCCACGTACCCTATCTGTTGTCATTTGAAGTCCCAGACGACGGTACTATTCTCTATTATGCTGCCCAAACATCGGAACGGACAAGTTCCACGTTACCAGTGATTAATACCGCTGCCAGGATATTGAGGGATGACCTCGTCAACTTCATTCATACGGTTGCTGAGAATAGTGCCGAACTTGATGATCAACAGACCCCTTACCTTGTGATGGATCCAAGTAAAACTGCAATATCCATCCTCATTTGACATTTTTATCTGTCATGACTCCCATACTAAGCGAATGCGGTGATATTTTGTTTCTAAACTTGAACCAAACTCTGCTGTATCATGGCGGTAGATTGCTAAATCGACTATTTTCGCCTTGACATTTTCATCGACTTGAAAAGAAATCAAGCGAGTTATTCAAGATGAGTTATGGTCGAACGTACAAGCGAAAGGCTCAGAAGACAGCCAATAGATTGTGGCAGAGGCTGACCATCGTTATGGCTCTACTAAGGGAAAGTTGTTGCCGGCCTCGGCTGGCTTGACTGTGCTTTGGATCATTGCACTTTCGTTCAAGATTGTTACAATACAGATACAGCACACCACCAGCCCACATGCCAATTCTCCTGGATTTCCAGGGTCAACGCCCCATTCGTTCTTTTTGTAGGGGTCGTCGGATGGACTGACGGTCACAAATGCTTCAGCGCTCAGTACCTAGTCAAGACGCTATGCAAACTTCATACTACCTATTTATATTGACCAAAATCGTATCGGTAACTCTTCGCGGTAATAATAGGAGATCCGCGAACAGTCATCCTTCCGGGCATTCTGTTAGCTCATGGTGCAGACCACCACAAACTGCCTGCGCTAAACCAAAATAAACACATTCGCCATTCTATACTCTAGATTTAGGATACCCCAGGACTGTCAAGAAACGGTCCCAGACTGTAAGTAGCTGAACCGGCATCGTCACCATTCCAATAAGCTTCTTCTCAATGTCCTCGAGACGTCTATGGTTCACCTCTCGATAGAGCCTTTCCTCCTTCAACTGCACCCCAAGCACCCTTAACTCCTCTTTGACCTCCTCTATGGCCTTCCCAAGTCGTTCATCCTCATCTACAGGTATGGATTCTTCCACGTAGTGTTGAGCAGGCTGCTCTGGGCTAAGAGGGAGGGGGGTAAACGCAAACATGGTTGAAATTTACATTCGCAACTCACTCGTGTAGTTCTTCATTCCTCTCATTTGGTGTTCCAGAAAGCTTCTGTGACTCTTCTTGCAATCGAGCCATCTTATTTCGCAAAGCCTGGCATTCCTCTTGCAATTCAGCTAACCCGGCTTCGTCGCGAATTTCCTCCATTTCCTCAAGCAGCTCGGTCATTTCCTTACGATGCCTTTCTACCTGTTCCATGATCTCCCTTTGAAGCTCCTGCCCCGCCGTTGTTTCAAGTACTTCTTTCCCTTCAGCCATCTCACGTTGGACAAGTAGGGACTTTGGAGCTTTGCCGACCAAGTGCTGGATTATTTGACGACCAGACTCCTCATTACGATCATGTCTGAAAATCTCGCCGCCACCGTCGATGACTGCTTTGAATAGTTGCGGTTTCGCTCTAAGCTCCGTCAATCGCTCATTTCCGATAATATCGGTTTCCTGGTCCCAGCGGGTTGTGACGATGGCGACGTTCTCAAAAGCTTCTTCACCACAAAGTTTCTTGAACATGGTAAAGTTGCGCTTCGACGTACCGCCCACTCTGACGTCGGAGATCCGATGGAAGAATAGGATGCCGTGTACCAGTACGCCCTTCTGATATCTGATAAAAGGAGTTTTACATCAGGCGGTTTCGAAAATTGAAACAGAGCTATAGGGACATACTCGGCAAAAAGGAAGTCGGAAATCGTCTTGAGGAGATCGGTGTCGCTCTTGCTCGTATCGTCAAACCCAGGCATATCCACAAGTTGGATTTTGTGTTCGCCCAGAGCGAAGACATGCGTTTGTACGTGATCTGTGCAGGATTCGAGATCATAGCCTATGCGGAAACTTGAGCCGCTGACAAGATTCACAAACTGCCCCCAGAACCCCACCCATAGTAGTAAGTAACGAGTAGGTTATCGGAACGGCTGAATGCTATTCACTGTCGTCTTTCCTGTCCCAGTTCCTCCCATGCACCTGAAAATTAGACTGAGTTCCAAGACTTTACGCCCGGCGTGTATTCACGTACAAAATGGAGACTGGAGGCGGACTGGGCTCTACGCCAGTAATAGTCGTTGAGGTAGGCGACATTGTCATCAAAAGCCAGGCGTTATTAATGGGTAGAAGATATAGTCGAGTTAAAAGCCTCTTGTGCGGATTTGCCAGAACCACGATTTACCACGACTGGTTGAGCCAGCTTGTTGGTCTTCACCATACACTGTTACCGGCGCTCCTGAGATGAATCGGAGTCAAGCTTTCCGGAACCCTTTAAGGCGTTATGGCTGTATCTAAAGCCACCGCACTCTAGCTTGCTGTGTTAATCACGATAATCATACCAGAACACGAAGCAAGTTCCGAAACTGGATCTGTGAGTCAGGAATATGTTACTTGCGTGCAGAACGCGGGGGTAAGCAGGCTGTGGGGCCTTGAGGACTGTCGATTGTACCTGTGCCGCAGCGCTGAAGGTTTGCCTTCCGAGGAAGACATTCAGTTGCTCTCTAATCTTTTTGATGCCCGTCTTACAGCTCCACAAGTAGAACGGGCCATCGAAGTTGGATCTCCTGGGTAACAGCCTGATTTGGAACGTCCAAAGACCTAGTACATAAGTCATCTGAGTGATCGTCCCATAGAAGAGTATATCTTCCCCTCACGCGTACTCACCGTGGATAAGTCAAGCGTCCGGAGCACAAAAGTTCCGAATGATCTCAGTCTTGAATCGGTTATCGGAAGTGCTAAAGTCCTGCAAACTCTCAAGAGTAGTCGAACTGAAGTGAGATTATAAGCGGCCTCCTAGTAGGGCTGTCGTATTAGTTGTTGAGAGGCCCTTGAGCCAGACAGGACGAAGCCATTGGCGATTCATTGCTTTCCTATCTCCGATAAGAGGAGTCGCCATCGCTGAGATGTGGGATGTAGCTTGATCTGTTCAGGCTGTGGTTTTCCGATGCAGATTGGCGCCTTACGACGTCAATATATCAAGGGCGCTTAAAACATTTCATCCGGCATGATATGTAGACACGACTTCCGATGACGCCAGGTGATAGAAGGGCGATCGTGACAAATCCACAGCCTTTCACAGCAAAGGTCCGACCTCATGGAGATTGAAAGGACACGATGCACACACACACCTGATGCATACTTATTGGTTGCAAATTTCCTGTCAAGGTATAATATAAGGATTTCGTCAATCTGTGCTCAACAACACAACGTCTAAAGCAATGACTAACGCTATTGATGAATTTGACTATACTGACTTGTTGCAAGATCCAGAAATCCTTGAAGTGTTCGTATTTCAGCTGATCTCTATTATTCCTGAACTCAATCACACTCACAACTTACAGTGTAGAGTCGCCCGACAGCGAGCCTCTCAGAGAAAGAGACGACATTGTGATCGCGTGAGTATAGAATGTTCTCGTGAAGGGCGTATGGTAGCTAACCTTTCTCTGCCAGTGTAATGGGTGCAACTGGATCCGGGAAATCATCTGTGAATAGGATTGCATTTCATGTTCTCGAATTCTCAATCTAAACGGGTTCCTTTCCAGTTTGTCAAGCTCCTCACAGGAGATGATAGCGTCGCCGTTGGCAACAGCCTTGACTCTGAGACTAGTGATATCCAGGTCATTCATTACGCCGATCGCCTTGTTGGCCGTAATATAACCATCGTCGACACACCTGGTTTCGACGATTCGCGTGACAGTATCACCGATACCGAGATTCTCAAACGAATCACTAAATTCCTCCTCGATATGTAGGTCAACCTAGAACTCCCAGATATATCCCCAGTGCTAACGGCAACAACCCCAAGGTACGACGAAGATCGAAAGCTGAACGGCCTCATCTATGTTCAACGCATTTCTGATCCGAGATTCAGTGGTCAGTCGGGCCGGAACCTGAGGATGTTCCGTAACCTGTGCGGAGAAGGCGGGTACAAGAATGTCGTCGTCCTCACTACGTTCTGGGACAAGGTCACTGACATAGAGGAGGGAAAGACGCGAGAGGAACAACTGAAGAGCAAATTCTTCGATGAGCTCGTTCAAGGAGGCGCATGTTTCATGCAACATGACCGCAGTCTCAAAGGCGCGCAGGATGTGTTAGAACACATCCTCACCTTGGATCCGACGAACATTAGGATTCAGGAGGAGATTCGGGTTGAAGGCAAGAGCCTCGAAGATACCTCAGCCGGCTCCGTACATCGGAAAGAGGTGGAGGAAATTATCGCGAAGCATAAGAAAGAGGTCGCCGCTCTGAAGTCTGAGATGGATGAAGTCGGGAAGAACAATGCGGTTTTGACCCAAGAGTTGAAAGAGGAACGAGATAGGCTACAGCACAAGTTGAAGGAATGGGAGACCGAGAGAGACGAGTTGAAGAAGGGCCTGGAAGAAGAAAAGGACGCTATTGCAAAACTCAGAGCCGACGCCGAGAACGAGAAAAAGAATCACGAACAATGGCGGGAGGATAGGGAGCGTGAATGGACAGATCGCCTCAACTCCCAGACAGAGGCTCACGGAGAGGAGTTGGAGAAGATGAAGGCTGAGCTCGAGCGTGAAAGGGAGGATTCACGTAAAAGGGAGCAGCGAGTGGAAGAACTGATGAAGCGTTTGGAAGAGAAGGCGGAGAACGATAGGAAGGCCCTCGAGGAGCGGCGTCAAGAAGAAGAGCGTCAGTGGTCGAATCGGATACAAGCCCAAGCCGATGCACACGCGAAGGCCTTACAGATGATGCAAGACCAACTGAAGGAAGCGCAGGAAGGGAGGAGCGGTAGCATCGAGCAAGTAGAGGAGAGGATGAAGCGTCTCGAGATCAAGGCCAAAGAAGATAAAATGGCACTTGAGAATGAGCAACGGAAAACCGGACTTGCTTGGGACGAGCGCATGGAAGCGCAAGCTGGTGCTCGAGAGAAGGCGAAGCAGATTTTGCGCGCTCAAACAGAGCCACTGAAGAAGTCGTCTGAGTATGAGAAGTTACAGGAAGCGCTGAAGCGAGCTAGAACTGCTGAGGTGGATGTGATAAAGCTACAGCGGGAGCTGGAGAGGGAACGCAACAAGACTTGGAAAACGAAGGGAAAGGAAGTAGCCGACGCTATTCCAGTGGTTGGCGTGTTTGCAAAACCTTCTCTTGTGATTGGTGGTGCTGTCTTGGACGCCCTTTCAAAAACGAAGAAGCGAAGATAGCACTCTATTCGTTTGACTTCATCTCTGTCTCTACACCTTTTCCCATGATGTATGCATAGTAGTCAGATAGCGTATGAGAGGTCTGTGGCTCAATCGTCCAAACGGTTCAGCGAAATTCAATGATCATTCGGGCATCTCTGCGCGTCCCCAAGCAGAGTGCCTTGGTGGCAGGTAGCCTGATTCTGTCGTCCGATGTAAGACCCGAGAGCCGAGAGGACGATGAGTTGAGGTACAAGCTGTTATTATTTTTAATTATTGATATTAAGTAAGGGTTTGCTAACATGACGCGTCCCTTCTCTCCTATCATCCACCATGCAGATCACCGTCAAGACTACTCAGAATAAGATCCACAAAGTACCACCTTTCGTTTTTCGCTCTCCTCTTCTCTAACACGCCCTCAGATAGATGTGGATCCGAACGAAACTGTCGGTCAGCTCAAAGCTAAGATCGAGGCTGCCCACGGGTATTCTGCCGCCACCCAGAAAGTCATTTATTCAGGTAAACAACTTTCGCGTGTAACGAACCAATTTCCTCATCGTCTGTTCAGGAAAAATTCTCCCCGATGACAAGACGATCGAATCCTGTGGAGTGAAAGAGAAGGACTTCTTTGTCCTCATGGTGGCCAAGGCACGCTTGATTTCGACTTGTCATGCAATCTCCTCATCTCGTTTCTAGCCCAAGCCAACTCCGGCCCCAAAGCCCCAGGCTCCTTCGACATCAGCGTCCACGGAGCCAGCACCTGTTACCGTCCCCGATACGTCTACTACTCCAGCTACATCCGCGGCACCGACTGAACCTCCAGCTGAGGTTCCACCTGCGACCGAGCAGGGTGCGGCTTCCACTGGAACCCGATCATCGGACACCAGCGATACTGGATTCCTCACTGGAGACGCCCTTCAATCCGCCATTGCCAGTATGGTTGAGATGGGTTTCCCTCGCGAGCAAGTTCTTCGTGCTCTACGTGCCAGTTTCAACAATCCCGATCGTGCTGTGGAATATTTGATGAATGTCGGTTTACTCTTGCCTGTGTCCATTATCAAAGGTTCACTCATGTCTACAGGGCATCCCTGCTCATCTAG
>JANIEX010000170.1:0-51451 GCA_027627405.1 Leucocoprinus birnbaumii | reverse complement strand
TACTTTGGAAAGAAAGTGGATTTTAAAAGAGTGACTAGAGGCCCGGAGATGGGGCGCTTGCGATGTAGAGGGGCGGGAGGAAAGGGGAAATTTGAAAAGGAACTAGTTGGTTTAGTGTACCCATACTTTATATAATTGCGCTCAGCGTTTAGAGTATGAAAATTCAGCTAGTGTGATGCCTGTTAAGGAAAACAACGACATGATCAGTGACGTAATATCAATAGCAAAACCGACGCTCATGTCAAGATCTGGGTAGATGAGTGGCTTCTCATCGACTAGGGGGTGAGAATTGAGCAAAGGCAAGAGAGCGTCGCTAAGAGAGAATTGTGAAGCAAAATCTAAAGGTAAAGATGAGCTCGAGGCAAAGGTCAAAAGAATGGCTTCTCGAGGAGACCCTGATGTGATCAGACAGCCTGAAGTTTCTTTAACGCTGAACCGAACACGTTCTCGAATGCCGTTATCCATTAATAGAGTGCGGACAAAAAAGCCAAGTCGACCCGTTGGTGAGAGATGTGGAATAGCGGGAAAGACGGATTTAGGCAATATCATGGTGGAGAACGAGAGAGAAAAGGCAACAAAAACACTCGGCACGAAGCAAATTGCCACCTAATGCCACCGGCAGAGTGCAAGACGCACCCTCCGCTTCATCTCCGGTTTCCACTGAAACCCGACTACACCTTCGCAATCACCGAATCCTTCTTCTAGCTTGTTCAACAAGATCAGAAGCTGGATCCACAGCTTATATTAGTACATATAATAATAAACATTAAGCCCAGCAGACTCGGACTGCTGGACTACGACAGACCAGAGTGAAAACGATCCAAATCGTCAGGCAGTGTTCAGAGGTACAGCCCCGTAAACCGCAAGCTCGGTCCTAGGAACATTTGCAGAACATTTGCAACACTGCTGAGAATACCAGATTCCAGCATAGGACCTTGGCTATACGTAGGAGTTGGAGCATCAACGGGGATGAAGGGGAGTGGGCTCGGTGACAGGACAAGACCAGTGGCTGACCCGTAGGTCGCCTTGGGTGGAGGAGCCTTCAACGGTTGCGCTTCAGTGTTAAGCACATCTGTCATCGCGTTAGTGATACTCTCATAAGCACGAATATATATTGTGACATACATTCGTCTAGGCTGTATCGGGCAGGATCGTCGAAAGTCAAGTAACTGTCAACCAGTCAGTACGGACTAAGAGGGACCAAGATATACATGACGACACTTACAGATATTTTAGCACCTCAGCAAACCAGAAGCTCTCCATGTGATCAAACTTGCTCGAAATCGGGTTGTTGACGTCCTGGATCCCAGCATATGCATCCTGTACTGGCAGATACTTCTGGAAGCTGCGCAGAGCACTAGCGGCCCTCTCAATATACTTTGGATCGCCTGTGGTTCTCCAAGCATAGAAGTTGGATTCTAGCACCTCAGGTCGAAGTATATAGGCCCCGTCTTCGACGTAGAATCCGTGCAACTTGTAAAATTCCTGGTCGACCTTCGAAGGAGGAGCACGTCCCGTGTGGCTGCCAGCCTCGGATGTGAAGGCGAAAACTTCAGGTCCGATGCCGGTGCTGTGCAAGAGTAAGTTGAGGAGGACGACGCGGTGCCAAAGGGCTGTCTACTCACGCGGTACTGGCGTAGGTGTTCCAGCAAAAATAAACAAGTTGAAGGGCTACATCGATAATAGTTTGATTGTTCAGCATCCGACCACCTGTGTAACAAATGGGTCAAACAACACGCGTTAAGAACAGCACATGCCATAAAACGCACCTAACAACCAGTTTCCACCATGGAAGCATGCCAAATGGGAGCTTAAGTGCACAATGCGCCCCGAGTCATCGTAGTCCGCAAGGTAGGTTTGATTGCCATACGCAGATGTCTGTTTAGCACAAGGTGAGTTCCTGCCTCGAACGGCCAAATAGATGTGCTCCAGCCTTTAAGAGCGTTCGGATAGAAGACTCGACGGCGACTTTCCAAGTGTCAGCCCAAAGAGTATCAGCAGTCTCGTTTAGTCGCGTATATTTGATTAGGTATTCGAAATAGCTGTCAGAGCCTCCACCCCATGTCTGCACAAGTCCTGTCAGTACATAATCGAGGTCATGAGAAGTGAGACTCACGACATAACCTCCCACTGGCGATCCAGATGAAGGATCAATACCCTGAGCAGCGAGGCCTGCCAGAGTCAGCCCTCTTGAAGAAAAATCTTGTCAAATGAAACCAACCTGGTAACGGGCTTGGCTGCGTATGATCAGATTAACGTTCTCTAAATAACCATGACAAGTAACATACGTTGGTAGCGATGCGGCGCATTGATTTCTCAGCAAGTTGCCAATATTTACCATCACCAGTGTGTTTGCTGAGTGTTCCCCATTCCATAAGCAACTAAAAGTGTCTTCAAAAATGTCACCTCACAACCATTACAGAAGGGACGTACAGTGCCAGCTTCAGCTATGTTTGCCTAAGAGGACGAGGTTCAGTTTCGACGGGGTACTGAGTTAGCATAGAATTTCCTCACAGTACCCCTTCTCGGCGAATCTGTCGAAAAGTCCAGATAGCCGTAGGGAATGTCGTTATCCTGGAGTAGAAATTGGAGTTGGAATCTGCTACAGCGTCAACAACAGAACAGCACACCTCCACCCAAGCATGTGTCAACTTGTCAGCAACCTCTCGCGCCTTGGTAACAAGGACGTGATGCTTCTCTCCACTCAACTCATAAGCACTTAGGAGGCCACCGAGATACCGAATCGTTGTCTCGAATACACTAGAGTCCAAATTAGTACATGCTATAGCTTCTGAAGGTAGTGAACATTACCTGACAGTGTCAAGGGTTTTAGATCTACTGAAGTCGATATTGGAGGTGAAGTTCACTGCCTCGAGGAAATAGTCCTAAAGCAGGTGTTAGGAAGCTTGAGTTGTAAAGGAGACGACTATCTGACTTCTAAGTCCATGATGAGCTGATTTATATATGTCAATATACATAATCTCAGCCAAATGGGAGTCAAACGCACCATCGTCGACATTCCATCGATGACAGAGGCACCTTAGAAACGAACTATAAATCTACATATCCAACCGTGAGCCGGATTACCCTACCCCATCCATTCCGACTGTCCACAAAGCCTAAAAGGGAGCGCACTGAAATCAGCACCAAGGCTCAAGCCAGGACTCTTGCAACCCACCTTGACTTCTCAGTGCAAGATCGTCGTGACCCCAAGCATGCTTCCTGTTTGAAAGGTTAGGGAAAAGCTGGAGGCTATTTGAATGCTATGCTCACTTGTACGCCTCATAACTCTTCACGAACATGCCCTTCACTTCTTCACGATACGCAGCCGCGACTTCAGGCAAAAGGAGGCCATCGCATTGTACTTTTCCAGCAGTTACAACGGTGAAAAAGAGACTGTCGACAGCAAAAAGCGCGACGGAGGCCTTGCTAAATGAGACAAGCATTCGCCTAGTGGTAGTCAAGAAGGGAAATGAAAGGCTGAGAGCCCTAGGGTTGTCCTGGGCGCCCGTTCGGCATCATGCATGTTATCCTCGGATCTCAGGAGTACATCGGCAAATTCAATATTCAACTCGCCCAGGGTCGTATCACACGTGATACTGCGCATCGAATTCGGGGTTCGTCACTGGTTCAGAGACACGAAGCCCACCGCTCTTGTACCGGTTGTGTCTCCTAGCATCTAGGAGTTCAAGAAGACTCGCCAATGCTGATTTTATTTATTGATGTCGCAAAGAACACATTGTCTTTGTTGGTTCGGCCCGCTAGGGCCGCCTTGCGCGAGAGGGACTGGGAAGGAGTCTGCACGGCGCCTATCACCGGCAATTACGAACTCAGAATCCGGGTCGGAAAGAGCCCTGACAACCTGCTCAGTGCTCACTATCTGCTATCTGAATACGTTACTCTCGACAGACTCCAGAGCTTACTGGGCTATGATCGAAAACATAACCCTTTGTTCGCCTCGCTCTTCGAAGGCCGTACGTTTTTCGACGTCAACGTTGGAGACTGATCCAACGATGCCCACCCTCGCATCAACAAATGTTCAGAGTGATAGGCTTCCAGAAAACCATATCCTAATTCGTGTCGACCATTTTGGATTCTCTGCAAATAATGTAACATACCAAGCCTTAGGTGAACACCCACACTTTCGGTAAAACACTCTTCACTTTGGCTCTCCGTCCCGTCAAAACTCACCTGTGTCATTCAAAAGATACTTCGACTTCCATCCTGCACCTGCCACCTCCTCGGGTGTGAATGTATCACCAGATACACACGGACTTATCCCTGTCTGGGGTTTTGGCACAATCAAGGCCTCGAATCACCCAAAGCTCTCCGTAGGTGAACGTGTCTATGGGTATTTCGCGCCCACTCGGTACCTGGTTCTGCCTATCTCGTCAAATGACGTCAATAAATTTGCAGCATATGTGCCAAGGCCCCATCTCCCTAGAGGTATGCTATTAAAAAGTACACAGAATTGACGCCCTTGCTAAATTAATATTCATGGTGATAGACAGAAGACCATACAACCAAATCTTGCGGTGTGCTTCCGACCCGCAATACAACCCAGCGCATGAAGAACTTACTATGCTCTATCGACCCCTTTTCTGGACATCTTACTGGTTTGAGGACTACCTATACACCACACTTCTTGGTTACTCAGCAGCACAGCCGGGAGACAGACACATCAACTTCCTCATATCTTCCGCTTCATCAAAGACCGCCTTTTGCCTGGCCTATCTAATCCAATCTCGCATCTCGGCCGGTCAAGCCGATAGCAGGGTACGAATCATTGGGCTAACGTCAGCCAAAAACACCGACTTCACAAAAGGTCTAGGGCTGTACACCGACGTGCGGTCCTACGACACTGACCTCGCACCTGTCATTAACGACGCCCATGCATATGGATGTGTCTACGTCGATGTCGCAGGTAATGAGGGGTTCAATAGCCGGTTAACAGCTTACTTTGGCGGAAGTACCGGGACACCTCGTCTAGTGAAGGCCGTCTCACTGGGGCTGACGAATCTTTCACCGACGTCAAAGGAAGGGAGCACAAAGGAGTGGAAACACAACACGTTCTCGTCTACTCCTGAATCCTCTCAGCCTGCCGTAACCAACGCCGTTATAGACTTCGAGCAGTTCTTCATGCCAGAGTGGCTCTCCCAGCAACAGCGACAACTGCCGATCCACGAGATCTTCTCTCGCCAGAAAAAGGCCTGGGATGCCTTGATGCGAGACTGTCAGCCATGGCTGACTCTTGAGCGTATCCATGGCCCAGAGAATGTACTCAAGGCGTATAGGGAAATTGTTCGAGGTGGCGTCGGCCCTGAGAAGGGTATGGTTTGGAGTATGTGGGATAATAATGAAAAGAGGCAGATGGAAGCGAAGCTATAACGGTATACCAGTGGCCGATTATCAGCCAGGAAGTTTAGCCAAGCTGAAATAGATTGTTGGTTTGTAAGACTCATGAATACCATAACCCTAGGTAGTTATGTACTTCTTCTATTGATCGGACTACGACTTGAGGTCCTCAGCTACCGTAAAATCTCTCTCATAGGGCTCTTCCTGGTTAGAATACTATGGTTTTGCATATCCGCAACCGAGAACGTTGAGCCGCGCCACACGGGCCTTTACACAGGGCTTGCTTCGCTAGAGATGTCCGATCTGGTAGTATTTGGACTGGTACTCCTGGCTGAACAGCCATGCATAAACTTGCTATCAGGTCCCGCGGAGTACTCAGACTACGCATGATTGGAAGCCGCTCAGTCTGCCAATTGCCACATTTACGTTGGGAAATCTAGGAACTGGTCACTAGAAAAAAATAGTCCTGACTCGTAAACACATGTTCTCAAACTCCACGGTTATTTCATCTTCACGCCACCGATGTAGATAGCAGTTCTGACGGCGGGCCTTAAGAAGGGGGACAGGCGCAGACACCGGCAAGCGGCAAAGTTATTGGTACGTCGGACCGCCCTCGATCATGTCGATTGGCTGATCAGTTTCATGCAGTATTCGCGGACTCTCAAACCCTGAGAGCGTCAGCGTTCTATCAATACCTTTCCTCGAGCTTCCCATATCCGACGTCATGGCGCAACTCACGAAACCCACCTACATAGGACGGGCTCTCTCTCCTACCGCTTTGTTTGTATGTAGCAAATCGTTATCCTTGAACATCAGGTCCGCAAACCTCCTGGCTACCCATGTCACCTAACTCGTCTCTCAGGCAATCTACAGCTCTGCAATAGTCCGTTCTGCTAGGAGCTCTGCTGCGTCGAGTGACAGTCATTTATGTTGCTATAGACTGAATCTCCGCAAGAGAAGTTGACCCCGCAGTCTAATTGACTCCTTGGTCCTTCTCTGATGTTTCGAGGGAAATATCCTACCCCAGCTTATGATTCGGCTTATCTTGAGGCCTGATGATCTTGTTTGTTGTGAAGAACTCCCTATTTCACAACAGTGGCGGGTACTGAACAAGAATAGGCACGCAGGTACAGTATTACGGCTCAATACCTTCTCCCCTCTGACACTTGACCAATTTTTGAATCTATCATTGGGTTATCACTGAGCATGCGAGAGGGTTCTGCCATTACCACTTGTCAAAATAGATAAGGGTTCTCCGATACTTGAGAACCCTTGTTTTCTTATAAGCCGTCGGCAAATCTCCCGAGAACAGCAGCCATCTACTCACCTGTGGAGCCCCTATATCATCCGATGGCACTCGACTCGAAGTTCTCCGAGAGTGTACACTTTTCTAAATCATCCATCAAGTTCATCTCGGAACACCCCATCCCAAGAGGGCGTTCATCTCATTATGAGCTTGCTGCGGCTGAAGGACAGATCTGGCTATTATTGAAATCTGCCTTCTTTAGGAAAACTCCAAGTCCTCGCAGTTAAGATACTATTCTTGAAGGTTCGAAGTCCGTAAATAACTATGAGAACCCATGCTCCGAGCAGGTGCTCCTCCCAGCACGAGGCGTCGGATTTCGAGCACTGACTCCTCGACGATCAATCTGACACGCACGACGAATCGTGATATAACTCGAACAGTCAACATCCCAAAATGAAGCCGCTGAGGTACGCGTTTGTTGACTTTCCAAGCGGAACACCCTGAATCATCATTATGCCAGGTCCCATGCAGTTAATCCCGTCTCCGATCCGGTTCATGCTAGCGCTAATAGCCTCCCGCTAAATGATTGTCAAATGCCTGCCCCCTTGGCCCAAGAGTGAGCGCTCTGAATGGCATCATACGCTTATATCACCGTTGTGATATTGCTCTGTGATCCTCATCACCATAATACTATTCATAATGCGGTTGCCACTCTTTTAGTGTGCAAATCGGACGCCTCTTACTCGGCGGCAGGAGGATCTGGGACCTTCGGCTCGATCACCGTCTTACTGTTAAAATGTCGTCTGTCTGCGTCTCAAGAACGGCGGTTTTTGCTGTGTACTATTGTTATCATCGTCCATCCATTTGATAAGAACAGCCAAACGAGCTATTTATGCCTTTCGAAGTTGCTCACACAAAAATAGTCTGTTCTTCTTTTCTACAAATATTTGATTTCTGATACAGGGAGAAGCATGGTGTGAGTATTGGCAGTGTGTGGCATGGCGAATAGGTTCCGATCCTTCCACATTGACTCAGCTTAAGATCCATCCGCCCCTATACGCCTATCTGTGAACTTGTCATAACATCGCTTGTTGGTATCAGTCTCTGCTGTGGAAGACCAAGTTTACCTTTGCCGAAGCTTGCCTGTCATTCACATTGGGTGATCGACACTCACTTACAGCCGATGAGAGGGACCGTGGTGCCTTATACTTTTCAGAAGGCAAGGAAGTCGCCGCTGTGGAGGTGGCGTTATCGGCACCCTCGGGACGTTTGAGATTAATATAAGATCGCATAGCCAGAATAAATAGCACCATACGGATAGGGGGATCCGAAGTTTGACGCCCCTTCTGTGTTCAGCGTTTTAAGTTTGATCTGGATTTGATGAGAGCCACTGCTTTGTATTGGTGCTATGTATGGATTCTCAACTTGTGGTTGTGGTGGTTGGGAGGTGTGCCGAAGTCGGGACCCGGTGCAGGGCTCCTCGCACTTGGGTATTCGTGGGTGTCGTATTACGGTGCGGTCGGTGCGGTTCGGAGGTAGGGCGCGAATTGGGTTGTGCGTGTACAACGACCAACTTCATTGTCGCAAACGATGAATGAGCTGTAGCGTGGCATAAGAGCTGTGAAGAGTCTAAAAGCTTGATGGAGTAAACGCATAGTTTGATGATGTCGAGCACGGAGGAACGTTCGGAGGGATAAATCTCGCTGAAACGCGCATCAGGCGTGTGAGTGGACTATTACGGCCTCACGGACCACTCGGTGCGAAATCTTATCTCCAAGCAACGCCCGGTGCCCGAATGAATAGTCTCTGTCCAGGCTGGCGGAGGATTCCAAAAATTTCCCGCTCGTTCGCTACATCATATTCTCACTGGTCCCCTTTCCTCTCTCTTCCTCTTCCTCGGATGGGTCTCCTTTATTCTTTCTACTCTACGTGTCATAGAAACTTCACCCACCTGATTTTCCCTTCTCTTCCCTGCTCGTGTATTCGAATTCAGTGTTAGACTTTCTACGTTTGTTTTGACTTACCTTTCTTTTCTTTCTATCCTCCACATCCTGAACATTCCACCGTGTTAATACCTCCTTGTTTAATTGTGTCTATAGACTCAAACGGCAACCCCACGCCTTACACTCAGCCTCCCGAGATTAAGTCCATGTCAGCGAAAGGCCTTCCTCCAGCTGTTCGGCTGGACCTACTACTCCCTCTTTCACACCCTTCATCCCAACAGTCGCCCTCTCATCACTCGTCCGAAGGCGGTGCCAGGCCATTCCGACCGCCACCATCATCATCACCATATGTTGTACCCGAAGCGCCCAAATCTATGTCAAGAACGCCACCAATATCGAATAATCAGGTCGTTCATGTTAAGCCACGAGGCTTGACGCCGATCATAATTACACCTTCGTCTTCACGCGCTCATACTCCAGTACAATTACTTCCACTCCCCCCCGCTCTCGTCTTCCCGCAGCCTGATCTCACAATGTTGGGTAAGCCGGAAGTGAAGAAGCTCAAGATATCACCCAAGCTTGAGCCGGTCAACCTGGAGCCGTTGTTGCCGACGAAGAAGGAGGTGCCTTGTAGGGCGATGGCCGTGGTCGATGACGATGAGGTTGAGAGGGCCGAGGAGAGGATTCACGTGCGCCGGGACCGGAATGATCAATCTAATCAACAATTACCGACTCCCCAAACGACACCGCTTGCCCAGGCTCTTGATACCATCCACGATAACGACAGGCACAACTGCGACTGCGGATCCGACAAGGGAAAGAGCGGGGAGTCAAATCTCCGGTATACGTCCACTCACACAGGAAAGACGGTTTCGTTTGCGCCTTTGCTTCTCGACAGCGTTCGGCCCATTTCGCTTGACCCTGAGGCACGCCCTCCAGTCGATCCGTATCACCCTGAACGAGTACCAGCACGAGAGAGAGACGTAGAGCGAGGTCGGAAAAGGGAAAGAGGACCAAGTAGATTCCGAAACCACGAGCGACACCGGCATCGTCCAGCACCTTACGACCTCAAATCGAGGCCAGCATCTTCGAAGGATAGTCAAGAGAGTTCAAAGGCTTCAGAAAAGTGCAACCCTAGAGTCTATACTGGTCAACTGAAACTGGGCGATATTGCGGCAGCCGCAGCGCTTGTGATGAACGAGGCAGATCAAGTGAATTCTTCTTCAGGGTCCACGGACTCGTCATCCACGGGACACTCGGTGTCATCTGATTCTGTTCCCACTTCTTCAGCCTTCGCGACTACAACCACCGGTCCTACTCCCATTCTTGCTTTGTCTTCCTGTTCAGCGACGACTCTTGCCCAGCAATCAGCTATGCCTACACCAACCCCCACTCCACCACACCACCACCACAATTCTGCACAACAGATGGTCGATCATCAACATCCGATAAAAGGTGATCTTGACCCGCACTCGCGGCCATCGCGAGCAATCCACGAAGCGGCAGACGAGATGATGCAGCTCTTCACAAATGAATTTCACTCACGAATGGCACGTGAGCGTGAATTGATGCAGGAGCATCTCTCACGCGAGCGCCAGCAACTTTTCGCCGATGTTCAGAGAGAGCGCGAGGCATTGGAACGCGCGAGAGCGGATTTACAGAGGGAACGGGAAATGCTGCGAGGGGAGGTGGTAAAGGAGCTCTGCGAAGAGAATGAGGCGCTAAAGGCGAGGATAAGACAACTGCAAGCCGCTTTGGATGTTGTTCAGGGTGGGAGACCATGAGCGTTCGTCGGGTTTTGCCTTATTCACTTGCGGGTTTGGGCGTTTGAGCGCCCCTCTTGAGAACGATGACCTGAAAGAGTAGGCTATGGACTATTTCTTCACAATTTCTTTTCGAGGGGATTTGGGTGAGAATCAGGAAACTGAAGCAGAATCCTTTGTATGCAATAGCACAAGATACCAGCTATCCTCCGATTCCATAGACTACTTGTTGTGTATGTACATCAGTGTCCTTTTGGGTATTCATTGACATCGCCGCCTCGTTCATCAGGGTAAACCATCGGCTTCTATGAGCATAAGTTCAAGATCTAGTAACCTTGGGTTCGTAGGTCCAGTGCTTTACTCGTTGCAGGACTGGCCCATCGATGGATAAAAAGATAAGCATCATAGGAAGCGTCGAGTTCAACCGCGATGCTGGATGTGGGACAGGAATAGTGTTATGGGCCGCCACTATTCAAGAGGAGGTCATGCCTACAGCACCGAAGCTGAGTGTTATCAGTTCCACAATCACTGATCACTGCGACGATCGTGGATGAGTGGCACAACAAAATAGTGTAGCTGAAGATTATGAAGCGGAGTGCCTTGTTCAATTAATCAAGCGGCCTCAGAATTCTACAGCGAGAACGCCCAGTTGAATTAAGACCCCGTAAGTGTTAGATTGAAGTATCGGCCGAAGGCAACAGCACCAGTGAAACGTTCCCATGTACGCAACGGATCTTCAAAGCTTTGCGGCTGAGGGTGGTAACAAAACATGAACCAACGAGGTGAGCATTCAACCTTTTTCGTGTGATTGATTACATTAGATGAGGAGTTGATTGACATGATCTTTAGTGGCGCATTCTTGTGGCAAATCATACAATGCAGCAAGGGCTTTCACTTACCCTGATAATCAGACTTCGCCAATAATCGAAGACAGTTTGACCGTCGAAACGGAACAGTTTTTTGGAGGCTGAGGGTCTCTGAGGGTCCACCAAGCCCTGCCAAGGCGGAACGGAAGCCGGCTTTGTGTTTAGTTGCCGGATTATTCTAGCTTCAGACCTGTGGCAGTCGAAGTTGCCTTCAAGTTGACTAGAATCAGGAAAATGCGCCAACATCCGAGAAATATCTTTTCAAGTGCTATAGTAGCTCTAYYAGAATTTCCGAAGCCTTGGTTCCGGTAAGTACCTAGTCGAAAGCCTCTAGGCTGACTTTTCTAGCCTGCAAAAACACGTAGGATCACCACCGCCCAATCTCGGCAATACATCCGATTCTGTTCTCAACGATCTGTACGCTCACCAGCCCGAGGGGCTAGCCGCCAAACGTCGTAACTGGCTCGATCATGGCTAAATCCAAAAATCCTTACGCCCTCAATCGTTGTGATCGAAGGACTTGCTGTTCAGCAATGTCGATTCCTGACCTTTTCGACGGAGTTCTTAGTCGGTAAGCTGGCCCGCAACGGAACTATTTTCCGAAGCTCAAACTCGGAAAACATTGTTGACTAGTATACGCCAGAGGCCAGGCTATGTAAATACTGGGCTTCACGGGCTCAGGGTGAGTCCGAAAGCTTTAGCTGTGTCTTCTTCATGGAAACATCCAGCATTCGACATCACCGTCGTGCACGGAATTAGCGCCACAGGTAGTTCTGGACTCTTATCAAGTCTTGAGCGCTTGTCTAATTAGCCTGTCTTGATATGAGCCTGAGATTGACGATTCCGGTTGGCTGATCTATTCTTGTGTAGTTATATTTCAAAGTTTCACCCAATCGCTGCGCGACTTTATGGAGTAGGGAACAAATGTCAAACAACCTCAGGTCAACTCTCTATTAGGTAGTAATCAGTCCAGCTGCCTCTGGCGACACCCGTATGAATTGAGCTCTAAACTTGGCAGAGACCAGAAAAAAATCTATACAAATGGCGAGTCAAGCTCCGGTAGATACCGCCAGCTGAGACGATTTCGAGCAGAGTTTTAGTAATTGAAGTTTTATGTCAGGGTCATTTGACTCAACGGTCGTCGCTGTGTCCTGTGGAGTTTGGCCTTCGGCGTCTTCCTTCCTAACCTTCTTCTTTCCCCACCGCCACCTTCTCCCCCCAGCCCCAAAGATCATATGTACCAGAATCAAGACATGTCCTTCACACTCCCGCCACCGCCACCTGTTTACCCTGAGCCAAGCCCATCCTCGGAGCTTGAGATACCCAGACAGCCCTGTGTAGCTGTTTTCTCCGCAGCAAATGAATTAATGGAGGTTTTTTCGGAAGAACTCGAACGGCAGTTATCTCGTGAACGTGGTTTGATGCAATTACACTTTGATTCTGAGCGTGCGAAGCTGTATCGGGATATGCAACAGGAACGAGAGGCGTTGGGTAGGAAGAGAGCAGATTTAGAGAAAGAGATACAGAGGGAAAGAGAACAGAAAGAGAGAGAGAGGACCATGAGATTTGAGTTGGAAAGAGTGCTGCGAGGAGAGAATGAGGCTCTGAAGCTTAGCGTGGCGCGACTACAAGCGACTATAGATACCATACAAGAGCAAAGGGGCAGTCCCATTGATTCGGAGCAGTCGACAAATGGATTAGAAGAACTTGTAGGTTTTTCACCGTTTACCTGAAAACCTGGTCAATTCATTGGTGTACATTCATAGATGACATTATGGTCTAGTTGAAGACTTCCTGCCTTCGAGTCTAAGTCATCGAGTGTTTAAATTGGGTTTAAAATCAGAGAAGTGATGGGAAAAGGTAATTTTTGGAGATACTAAACAGTTAATTACAGTAACAGAGACATGCACACTTGTAGGAATAGACAGTAGATTATCAAACTGATGGACATAGAGATAGTATCATTTGGATGAGAACGAGGTTGTGGTTTATTTTCGTCATCAACTCCATCGGCTCGCCAAGTGAAATGAGAAATCATGAATGGCCAGAAGTTACTCCCGCCAAGGCACATAAGCCCCCTCCAAGATATCCAAGTTTGGATGTGATCTGCTTTCGTCTACGGCACTCAAGATCATGAAGTCCATCAATCCGGCATCCTCGAGACACGGCACAAGTTGTGGAGGTTTTGCTTCCTGATAGTCCCAAGGATCAACCATGCCACTACCGTTCCGCAAAGAAAAACCTGGAAAGGTTGAATGCAAGACGTGGAGGCAGCGGGCATCAGGGTATGCTTCAACTAATGCTCGGAGCGGGTCCTCAAGCCGTCTGAAGTACCGAACCCTCTCCAGCACGGTCATCTGATCAAGAATGTTTCTTATTTGGCTGGTAGTTGGGGTGTCTCGATTGAGGGAAGCAACCGAGCGATTGAGTGCAGAAACATTCAAGTTGTTGTCATCGTCGTTGATAAAGTCAAGAGGAGGGTCTAGCGGAAGGGGGATTTCTTCGAAAGCTTCCCAAGGAGCGGGTAAGAGGGGCGGCAGAGGTTTGCCGGACGAATCTGAAGTTCGTAAAGGCCGTTCATGGGACGAAGTACGCTTCTGATGGCGACAACGCTCTCCTTGTGAGAAGTTTCCACGAGGGCGTGTACGGCGAGCTCCCTTTGCTTTGGAACTGTTCTGTCCGCAGTCACAGCTGGGCTGAGAACGAGAAGCTCGGGTAGCTTTGGCAGCTTGACTCGGAGTATGCCACGGGCAAGGGGGCGGAGTGGAAGAGTTCAACATATTTGAGGCTGATTTGCCAGAATGAATGGTGGGTTGATTTTAGGTCTACGGCTTTTATACCCTTGTTCTAAGTTGATCTGATGCCTGCAGTGCATTGTCGTGCCACCAGATCCGGTCATAAATGCCAAGCAGCGGCCGTCGCCATTGTTTTGCTAATTCAGGCTTTTTGTGCATTGTCCGACGAGCACCATGGGACACCAGCTGTGGAGTAGTTGAGAGCATTGGCCCTCATCATTGAGCACAAAATTATAGTCGAGCTTATCTGTGAATTAGGGAGCTGTCTGAATTGAACGTGTTCAATCTTTTCGACCTTCCTTGCCCGGCGGTCTGACTCCTCCGATAGCCAATCCGGATGCAATGAAGAAACAGTAGGATCTCTTGTCCGTATTCCAAGCTTGAAAGAGCACACATACAGGTTAGTGGTTACGCGAGACTGAAAGCATAGACAAGCTTGGACCCCTTCGAACGATGTGGTCAGTGTGTATGCACGTGTATGACTGAGGAGATTAAAAACGATATCAATCCATCAAATACATCATGATGGAGGAACTTGAACATTGAACGTTAACAGCGACCGGATCAATCTCACATTCTCAATCCTAGAAAAGCGCGCACAATAAGCTGAATTCCGAGCTGACTTTCTCGACCACAAGAATTCCCGAAGTAGATCATCTCCATGAATACTTCTTCGAACACCGGAGTTACCTTTAGTACAGAACGACATCCCACCGTTATCGCCCATTCTGCAAGCGATTCCCATGCACGTCAAACCAAAGACCCTTGCCTTGGAGCCATCCATGGTCTAGGAAAACTTCAAATGCCGCTCGAAAACAATTACCTGCCGAGATCCCGCCACTTCATGTGAGTTGGTCCACACAGAAAGGAGGAGTCACTGATCCAACCATACACTCCGTTACTAGCACCTACCAACCTTTGGGACGCCTCTAACCCAGTTCGGTTACTGTTCGGGAGCGAGTCTCCTTTGCTCTCCAGTGCGCGGATTAGGCGTCGAAAACTCGATACGATGATCTCAAAACTTTCACCGAAGTTAGACATGTCGGTCTCGCAACTTTTGGGCGCAGCCGCCTTCGCGTGGACTTTCCAACTCCTCTTCAGAAAGTGGATTGTAGCGAAGCAGGTCGCCGCTAGCCTTTCGTAAGTAGCCCTCACTCTTCATCCGATGACAATTCTTCTGAGAACTCCATTTCAAAACCAGCTCATGTCCACCAGGAGGCGCGCTGACCCTTCTGAATCCGTTCCGAACATTCTCTCTTATAGTTGGGTCGTACTATCCATTCAAAGGGCAAATCGCTCATATGGGGGCTAGGTTCGAGCGTATGTGGCCATTTCATCGACTTATCACGTACTGACTTTCATCTTTTGCAGTGTACAAGCGATACGGTAGCTCATGCCTCATCTCCACGACATTCTGGGGTGCCATGCCGACATACTGGCTCGCCGATGCCGATGCAGTCAAGGCGGTCTACTCTGATCGATTTACGTACCTCAAAGATGTAGAAGCTGTACGTGAATCCGTCCCTTTACTGTGAAAAATTGCTCATGATTCTGAATTAGTATGAGACTCTCAACATCTACGGTCCGAATATGGTTGGCTTGGAGGGTGCCGAGTGGAAGCGCCACCGCGCCATAGCGAAGAATGCCTTCAATGAGGCCAACAATGCATTTGTTTGGCAAGAGACACTCCGTATCGTCAATGAGTGGTTCATCGAGATCGACAAAGCCGCGACTTTCGCTGAACCAAAAGGTCCAGTCACAAGAGTGGATCTCCTTCGCGACCTGACGCGGGCAACTCTTCTGATTATTGCTTCCGGCGGGTTCGGACGTCGTTCCACTTGGACTGGGGAGAGTAGCACTGTTCCTCCTCCAGGCCACCGAGTCCATCTCAGTTCAGCGATCACTGGCGCTTGTGACCAACTCTTCCCCCGAATCCTCACTCCCAAACCCATTTGGGACGCGGTCGTAGAGAGGGGCATGTATATACCTTTCGTCGGGCCGATCGTGCTCAAAGCAAGGGATGCATTTGAGGAACTAGAAGGACACATGATGGAAGTTGTATCCCAAGCTAGAGATAGATTTGGCTTGGGTCGGCCGAAAGATGAGGCTTCAGATGGTTCGGTTCAAGGCGCGGCCCTGTTGAAAAATATGGTGGAGGCTAATATGACATTCGAGAAGGGCAGTGAGGTTGGTGAGAGAAGTCTGACAGATGGGGAATTGTTTTCGAATATGTTTGTGAGTCGATGACTTCTACACCAGTGAAACTGTACGCTGATTCAATGATGTCTAGCTTTTCTTCTTGGCTGGTCATGGTATGTCACTTGTTGGCTTCGAGTAAGGCAGATGACAGAAACGTAACAGAAACATCGGCGCATACCCTGTGCTTTGTATTCGTATACCTTGCTCTTCACCCTGAATATCAACAGACGGTCTTCGAAGAAGTCTTGAAGATTTATCCCACCGGTGTGCCTACAGTGGCATCTCCGAATGTCGGTACTATTTCTCGGTCTCATAATTGCACCTGCTGACCCTCCCTACGGCAGGCATACAAAGATAGCATACCTCAGCTCGTCTGTCTCATACATTATCTTCCGGTAATTTCGGCTAACCCTTCTGCAGGAATTCACTTCCGCAGTCTTCCATGAAACGCTTCGACTCTGCCCACCGGTTATTCGTCTCGGGAAATTGGCTGCCAAGGACTCTATACTCAAATCAAGGCGATTCTCGACGTCGCCGGAAGGGCACATCACAGATATCCAGGAGGTCAATGTACCAATTCAGAAGGCTGGATTATGCGTTCTAGATATCTTAGGTATGCATATGAACCGTAAGTACTGTTCTTCACATTTTACGAAGTCTCGAAGTAACGGTGCTCCCAGCGATCCATTGGGGTGATGATGTCAACAAATTCAAGCCCGGGCGATTTATCGACACCGATACGTACAGATGGCCGCGTGATGCATGTACGTGTCTAGTCTTTATAGTGCCCTTCAGGTGATCTGACCGCGTTATTCTCCTTGTAGTCCTAGCGTTCTCCGGTGGACCTCGGAGTTGCATCGGTCAACGTTTTGCTATCACAGAAAGTGTTTGCATCATTGCGAGTATTGTGCGACGTTATGAGATTCTTCCTCCGAGTGATGTGCTGGGCCTGAGCGTGAAGGAGCAGGAGGAGATCTTGACGAGGTGGAAGCCTGGAGTGACTATAGTGCCTACTAATGCACGAGTGAGGTTTAGGAGGAGATTGTAGCTGGGTAGCATTGCTATTTACCAATTACTAGCTGCCTAACTTTTCTCCAGTGTGAGCTCGATTTTCTCACCGAGGGAATTTAGGTGCATGAGTGAGATTTCTCATCCTTACTGTTCCGAGAACGAGTCGCGAATGACGAAGATACTCGAACATATACATCCTCATTCTTGATGAGGGTGGTATAGGAATTCGGAGGAAGGCGCACCGGTACTTTTAATAATGAAGAGGGAGGGGAAATCGCTGAAGAGAACACATGAGCGAACTTCAATTTACATCCATCTCGTCGACGGCACACAACTCCTAGTATATAGCCTGACTGGTCTATCTACATATGATCTGAGTCAAGAGGAAGGCTACTGACTTCAATTCCAGCATTGCGAAGGTCAGAAAAGGTCGACAAAACCTCATTATGTGTTAGCCAAGGAACGCAGAAACGAAACCTCTGAAGCTTCGGATATCGCGTCATGACTAAGGAGTTCAGGAGGTGGTGCGCTGCAGGAACAAGTGGATCGCTCAGCGTCTCGGAAGGAGATTGTACGATTGCACTAAGGATGTTTATCTCCAGGTCCCGGAGCTTTTGAGGATGTGATAAAGAGCGAATGATGGGGAAAGCCCAGTGATGTAGCACCATCATCACGGAACGGGGAAATGGTAAGTATTCATCATCTTTCAATGTATTTGCCTTGAATGTGAAGGATAGCAGATTTTGGAGAAGCCTAACGTCCAAGCAGAGAGGTGAGTTGAGGAAAGCTGAGGATCGGATTTAAGAGACACAAAGCTCAATATTGAATACACAGACCTACCATGGATTGTACAGTGGAGGGTGAGATGCGTTATTAAGGTGAATGGGTTAAACAGTCTTCTTAAATTGAACTTAAAGTCGTCGAGCCGGAGTGTTAGACGTCGTAGTTTGGCGAACGAGATATAACTAACACCAGCCCATTGTTCGATACCATGATTCCATTGCGTGAATAAAAAGGCTGATTTGCTAGTGCCGCCAAGCTGAATAGAGGTGAGAGAGGATAACACAGGGCTCGTCCCTGTAGATACTTCAGGGGGAATCCATTTTGGCGACTGTGCGATGATTGGGATGGCAGATGACCAGGAAAGACAGGAGATATGTTTGGCGTAAGGTAGGATAAAAAGTGGGAAAGTGGCTGTATCAACTATCAGTCTGTTGAGGCCTGGTGAACCAAGCAGTACCCGGAGTATAGCATGTGCTTCGCCAGGATCGATGGTTAGGAATTGGTCTGAGGGGTCGGCAAAGTGTAGGGTTTTCACTGATGAAAGACTTGTCAGAAATTTGGAGAATCCTGGATCAAGGTCAGGATTCTCTGCTTTGAGGCGCAGGCGAAGGATGTGAACGGTGGATCTGAAGTAGCTGTATCTTTCATTATTGACTAGGGTCGTATATGGGGTTGACCCCGGGGAGGGCGCATCTGTACTTTTGATAGTAAAGACGGCGCGAGAGAAAAGCTCGTACTGGGCGGGAAATTGCCAATAAGAGCATACGAGGGAAGAGTTCTTCAGATTCTCGACTGTGCCATCCGGACTACACCTGATGAAGATTTCTGTCAAGATTTCCGAAGGAATGGTAGTCATAGTTTAAGGCTGGGTGTGAGCAGCTGAGCCGAGCTGGAGCATCACTACTAAGTAGAGTATCATTCAGCACGGCATTTCCCGACAGTCACCGAATTTATGCACTCGGGACTCAACGTTCAACGTTCAACCAAGACTGGCGCCAGATCCCTCACTTGAGCCTTTCGAATTAACAGCTGCCGACAAGAAACAGCCAAAGCTTTGATTAAACACGTCAAGAGCGGCCATAAACTATTAGCCAACCATCACTTATCTGTCAACGCCAAGGTTTGCACTAGGTGCATCAACTTGAAGCAAATCCATCCGATACTTGCTGCCGCGCTGTCTCGAATAAACTCGAATCGGGTATAATCGCTAGCCGCCGAAGTTGAGCTCTGCCCCACTCAACGTGAACGCATATAAAGGGCATTTTACCGGCCCCTTGTACAGAGACGACAGGTGTGGTCTTCCGTAACATACTATGTAATCACCTGCAATCACTCTTGATCAAATCTCGGAACAAAGGCACCAGCGCCCATATGCAATTTTGATGATGATATCCTGTGTCCTTGCAAAATGGATTGTTATCATCTCTTCAGGGGTATATAGATCAACGGGCCCTGGATATGTCAGGATCACGCATTCTTGTTTTCGGTCTCTCTTGACTTTCCTTCTTTTACTGTTCGACGATCTGAAGCCGTGAACATCAGGCTACAAGATGAAGCTTCTTTCAACTCTTGCGCTCCTTTTCTCTGTCTCTGTCGTTTCTGCTGTTTCTGGTCCGAAGGGTATAGATGTTTCGAGTTTTCAGGATACGTTTAGCTGGTCGAAGGTTAAGTCGAAGGGAGTTCAGTTCGCTTATATTAAGGCGACCGAGGGAACTGGTGCGTACTTCCTGAACCTGAACCAATCAGGGGGCTGCATGACGTTGGTGTATCGCAGGATACAGGAATCCTGCTTTTAACATGCAGTATACGTATGTCTTCCTTCGTCTCAAAAGCGACGGCGTTCATTCAGGTTTCAATTGTGTAGTGGGGCAACTAGAGCTGGTGTTATTCGTGGTTCATACCATTTCGCTCGGCCAGACATTTCATCTGGTGCCACCCAAGCTAAATATTTCATCGCCCACGGCGGAGGCTGGAGCGCGGATGGCTTAACTCTTCCAGGAGCACTTGATATCGAATGTAACGTCCGACAGGCTCCTTCTAATTTTACAAGACTAATTACTGCATTCGTCATATTCCCCTACAGACAATCCCTACGGATCCAGATGCTACGGATTAAGTCATAACGCAATGGTCTCCTGGATTAAAGACTTTTCAAACACCTATCACTCCAAGACTGGTCGATATCCCGTCATCTATACAACCACCGACTATTGGAAGTCTTGTACTGGGGATGCCAGAGGATTTCAAAACAACAATCCATTGTGGATCGCTAGATGGGGTTCGAGTATTGGGGCATTGCCTGCTGGATATCAGTGAGTGTTCTACTCCTTGGGTCAAAGGCGGATCGCAGTCTGATCCGTGCGGGGGTTCATAGATATACGACATTTTGGCAGTATGCGCAGTCGGGGAGTAGTGGACCCGGGGATCAGAACATATTTAACGGCGACGCTGCGGGATTGAAAAGGTGAGTGCAGCATATACACTTGGCGGAGAGGCGGGATGGTTATTGATGCACGGAGATTCACAGGTTCGCGAAAGGCTCGTAGTTCTAGAGCATCGGGTATATCCAGCCCAGGCAGTCTAATACGGTACTCGGTACATGTGATATAGTACATACAACCTGTTCCAGCAATAGGCTACAGTAATCATACATCGCTTTTATTCTCGGTGAAGCCATGATAAGAAATAAATTAAGAGAAACGGGTATCCTGCATATCTATCTCAAGAGTTAGTTCCTGGAAAAGTGCTAGAGAGAAAGACGAAACGAACGTTGGTAAGGAGAGAATCAAATAGTATAGGACTTGAAGGGTCGTGCCCCATACCCAGCGAAATCCTTGGGTCTACTACTAGTTGCCTCAAAATCTCCAGGCGGTCTTGGGCCGCAGCTTAGAACTGCATCCGGCAGTACACTCCTCGGCACGGCAAAAATCCTATTAGCATGATGACTCCTCAGCCAAGGTGCATAAACCTCAAATTCCTTGAGCTGCGGGAAATGACTGTTAATCCGAGTCATTACGACCGAGCGCTCGATGACTCGATCCGCTGCTTGTAGGAGTAGCGGAGCTTGATCCCATTTGTCTCGAGTATCGTAGAGAATTTCAATTTGGATGGTTTGGAGGTTGAGCAGGGGGGAAGTAGTGAATGGCCCTAGCCAGGAGAAGATCCGATACATGGCTTTGTAGGGGTCATTGGATTCCGCGGTCTTGAGTGGCGTTACGAGTTTGAGGGATACGAGGCTTTTGAGTTGGTTTGGGTCGTATTCAAACTCGCTGCCGATTGCTATGCGGAATCAAGGGATGAGTAGTTGATTTGGTTAACAGGTGAGTGGTTGTCTCGCGCTCACATTGATTGAATTTCAGAGTAACATTCGTTGCGTTACAGAACAGAGAAAAAGGGTAGTTCCAGATATGTGGGTTGGACCGGAAGCATAGAGTGACATTTTTAACCTTGAACATGGGCATACTCTGGGAATTCCTCCGTGCCCAGGACATAAAGGAAATAATGTTGGCACCAGATCCTTCCAGATACAAGTTTGTGAGGTGACAGGTGGAGGAATCTCTTCCAATTAAATGGGGATTGACGCTGCGATGCTGCAAAGGAAGGCTTATCCACTGCAGGTCCTCTAGGTGGACACAAGCAGGGATAAACCAAATTGGCAGACTTTGAGCGTGGGCAACCATGCTCGTCAAAGTAGGTAAATGAATCAGCTGTAAGAGCGCAGACTTGAGCGTATGTGGATGATGCTCATCAAAGAGGTAGAGTTTCGTATTATGTGAAAGAAAGAGCTTCTTTATTCGAGTGAATAGGCGAAGAAACGCGGGGAACTTGGGGTCGAGAGCTGACGAGTTAAAAAGGGATATGCGAAGCTGAGGAACGGAAGCTATGAGCGAGCAAAGGTATATGTTGTCGAGCAAGCTGGTGTAGCTGAAATGATCGAGCGAAGAAACGAGGAGATCCAATCGCGTAACCGTGAATGTCGCGATTCCAAACAACTCGCGTTGGGCGGGTCCTCGCCAACTCGAACATACGAGTGAGAAGTACCTGTAATTTTGACATCTATCTCCTGTAACTCCAGTGAATATATGTTCAAGGATTTCTGGGGGTAGTTCAGCCATGTCGTGGGACGGAGCAAAGGCTGTGGTCGTATCTACCCGAAGAGGCGCGCTTTGCGAAGCTATTTTGATTCGAGATATTGTTTCGTTCCCACGGTCTCCTGCTTTAATGGCACACCGCCAAACACAGGCCCGACGGCCACCAGCGATAGCTCCTGCGCGCAAGACAATTAGTGTCGAAGAATGGGAGGCAAAGGCGCCTCTGAACGACCTTGAAGTAAGAAGCGTCGGTGCTCTGAAAACCGCAAATGAGAAAATACCACTGCCTTTGCGCGTATGTTCTCGTGCTGAATATTTGACATTCGTATTGACCAGCTCTCTATAGTTTACTGCTCAGGAGGATACAGGATCATCTATTTCGCGTCCCGGAACGCCACTAGCCATCACTCGACTACCTTATTCTGGCGCACTGGGATCGTCTTCGTCACGGCCTGGTACGCCGTCGAATGCTGTGTCGCGAAACACGCAGGGCCATGCTCTGCATCCAAAAGTACCGGTCCAATCGCCAGAACAGTTCTACGACTGGTTCGCATTGATTGATAGATCGGTTGCTCATAGCCAGGAGGCACATTTTCGTGCTCATGTTGCTTCGTTGATGGACCATCTAGAAGTCTGCGAGGGTCTGATCAACCGGATTAGTGAGGTGGATAGTATGCTTGGAGATATGTATGAAGAATGGTGGAGGGTTGAGGAGAATGGACGAGTAGTCAAGGAAGGATGTGAGCGAGTTGTCGAAGAAAGAGTGAGCTTGAGGATTTTTCTCAAATTCTATGCCTCTATGCCTTGCTGATCATCTGTGAAATAGGACCGACTGCTTGAAATAATGGAAGACATCGGTGAACATCTGGAATACTTTCAAGAATTGGAAAGGGCGACCAGAATGCTCAATCATCCCGGAGAATCACTCATCTTTGAGCCTGACTTTTTATATATGGTCGAGCGGGTGGATGTGTGTATAGCATTCATGAAGACTCATGTACGTCTTTTAATGATTAATGAGCATTTGGGCACTCCTAAATTTGAGACAGAGGCATTACCGCGAAGCTGAAGTGTATCTACTACGGTTCCAGCAATGCATGACACGGGCGATGACATTAATCAAGATGTCATTCGTAGGCTCCTTACGAGCCCTCACAGCCGATATTTCAAGACGCCTTTCCGAGAAGGCGAGCGAACTTCCACATCATATCAATTTCCCCATCTGAGTGAATCACTTTCAGGACGTATCTCAAACAGCTCAACATCACCTCCTCTACACGCGTTTCCAATCCGTTGCCCCAAAAATTCACCCTCTTTTACGAGAGCTCGAAAGACGAGCAGCTACATATCCAGATGATCTCTCATCACTATTGAGCGAGTGTTACGCTGCTTATTTTAGCGCACGGAGAAGCTTGCTAGCGGGATGGATACARGRGGAGATAAAAGGTCTCGACGTTGTACGCGGAGAGCTGGTTGAGCTGGTGAGTTTGGTCCTCCCGACCCTGCGATCCTCCGACACTCATTTCAATACTTTATCCCAGACTAGAGCTGGCTGCAGCTTCCTCAAACAGTTATGTACTGACGAGTTCAACCTTTATCGATCGTTCTTCAGCACAGCAGAAGAAGAGCTCTAGTAAGCGTCATCCTGTCACTCAAAGTCTTTCTGCCACTTATGGGGTGAGATTCTAGTCAATACCTTGAAAAACTCTGCGACATCCTCTATGACGATCTTCGCCCTCGCATCTTACACGAACCACGTCTAACAGCCCTATGCGAAGTTTGCACTGTCCTTCAGGCACTCATGGTCCTCGACTCATCAACGTTTGCAACGTCCCCATCAACCTCCAGCATCGTTGACTCGGAAGATAATGACGATGAAGATGAAGATGGGAAGACCGTGAGCGACGATCTTACAGTCGATCTGGATTCTGCGCGACAAGATAAAGGGAAAGGAAAGCTTGGAAGACTGCATATAAGCAGGTTATTGCAAATGGTTTTGCAAGATGCGCAGACCCGGTTGTTTTTCAAAGCTCAGGCAATGATTCAGAGTGAGGTTAGGTATTATGTACCTAAACCTGAGGACCTGAGGTGGCCCGAACTGTTGATCGGTATGATGAGCCCCTTTTTGTCGATCTACGACACTGACTCGAGAACCTAGAGGCGCATAAGAGCAAGGCTGGCGGAAAGACACAATACAACCTCAACGAGAAAGCGAGCGTTAGCCAAATCGCGCTTGGCGGGCTGCCGAGTGGTAGTTTGCTGAAGGATAGAGAGAGTTGGTATCCAACTGTCAAGAAGATGGTATGGGTCCTCGAACAACTTCGGGATTTTGTTCAGGTATTCCCTTCCAACGGGCTCCTCCGCCTCAGTCACTAACTGCGGACACGCGTCATTTAGCCTGCAATCTTTGAGGACATTGCACAAGAGGCTCTACATTTATGCCATCAATCTCTCATCACAGCTAGCGATAACGTTAAAGCGCGTAAAGGAGCTGCAGGTATTCTAGATGGAGAGTTGTTCTTGTTGAGACATTTATTAGTTCTGAAAGAGGTTATTGTGGATTTTGAGCTTGGTGGTGCTCCCGGTCGCTCGAGTGCTGCTGGAAGTTCTGCACTTGGGCTTATTAGCGGTGGTGGCGGCGTTACAGGTCAGCTTTGTTTTGTCGATCCGGATGACAAAATGCCGAGGCAATATTTTCGTCTAGATACTTTAGCAAATCTGCTAACGCGCACGTCGGGTTTGTTGCCACTTCCTGAAGCTTTATTTGACACCCTCGGTGTTGGCGCACAAGGTGAACGAGGCGATCTACGCTACGTACGTTGCTCTTATACAGCTTACCCGTTTGATCCTAAATCTGACTTGACGCCATGTGATCAACCAGAATATTGACCAAGCACTCCGGAAAGCATGCGAAAATGTCATCTATGAGTGCACGAATATCACTTGTCGAGTCCTTACGCCCTGGCTTTCATCTTCCGCGTCATCTTCCTCTCCCCCATCCCAAACAAATCCTTCTCAAGCAACATCTGCACCTGGGGCGTCATCGTCATCGTCAGCAACTTTACAACGACTACCACCTCAACGGACAGACACCCTCTTTCATCAATCATGTACCCAAGATCTTCGTAACGCATTAATCAAAATGCGACTATACCTCGATTCTCCGACCGGCTCGGGAGGACTGGGTAGTACCAGTGGTGGTACAGTCGGAATACTGGTGCACCACGTCAGAGAAAGAGTAGTCGAGGGTTATCGAGAATTCCTGGATGGTGTAGTGATTCAGGCTCGTGGTGCGGATGTGAATGCAAGGGATGAAGGAGAGCCGGTGGAAATTGAGAGGCTAGGGTTAATGGGTGTGGTAAAGGTTGGAGAGGTTTTGAGCGAGGTTATTGATGAGGTTGAGGATGGGGGGCAGAATCTGGTTGAGAATCAGCAGTAGGCTGTCGGGATGATTCTGCCGAGAGTCGGCAGTCAGTATGAGCTATGTGCTGGCATTTGTCTCGAATGAAGTTTGGCGTAAACTCATGTTACTGGGTGTGCTCGATGTGGTGTAATCCCTTCGATCTGCAAAGTCCGCGAAAAGACGTTGGGTTTTAGCATGCCGACTCACTTTTAACACTCAAGCCTCAGGGTCTCCGAACTTGACTAGAATCGCTGAAGACCAATGATGACAGAAGGTAATGGAAAAAGCATTGGGGTTGGTAGGTGCGGTGAAGGAGGGTTGATGAAGTTGAGGCGGGAGGACATACTTTAGTTTTGCGCCAACCTGAGTACAAGTGCTCTCGGAAGCCAGGAGTCGGTCATTGGTTAATGAGCTAGCCTATGACCCTCTACAACACCATATACCTCTCCAGCCGAGGATTGGAATGCCTCCACTTTTTCCTTATAAACTCGTGCCTAGTGCAGAAACGGTAAAGTCCATTGTGGTTGAGGAAGGTTTACTTGCCGAAAAGGAAGCCCATGCTTGGGAGAGCTTTTCGTTCAGATAGCTTAGTATAGTTAAACTTGCTCTTGAAACCCAATGTGCTTGGACAATTGGTTTCTTGGGTTTTGTTGGCGTGTTTCTTGCTTGAGTTGTGCGATCCTTGCAGAGTGACGCTCAAGCCTTGGGCCCCTCATGCGGTGACTTTAGTTTCTCCACTTAGATATTGGAGACCTTATACCCTCTACCCGTGAAAAGGGCTTCAGAGCTTCATGGAAGGCCAAGTGATGGAGTTGTGGCGAATTGTCCTTCTATTCCTTTACGCTGCAGCTGGCAACACCCTGGAATGGAAACCAGGTTATTGGTTCAAACACTGTGACCAGTACTTAACTGCTCGGCCATCTCAGCTGGATACGATTTGAATTTCGAGGTTCCGGATATTAGATGTTTTGGTTTTCCCCAAGGATGAAGATTCAAAATTACTGAATATCGCGTTTAAGGTCGTCAGTTACTCCGAAGTCCTAAACCTCCACCAAGAAAGTAAACAAATAAATGAAATAGATATTTTTTGTTTACATCATCCCATAGTCGAATTTCTTATCAGTGGCTGGCATTAAGTAACTTGGCTCCAAGCGTTAGCCTCGCCGCATCTACGAGCCGCTCGAGCCAATGTCTCGCATAGTTCGCCGTAGGGAATATCTGTGCTTCTTATCACTGACATCTCAGCTCTATGCGTGAAATCTGTTGATTGATGCTGTCTGGATCCAGCCAACTGTGTACAGTTTGATTCCCTACACTTCTTGATGTATACTATTTCCTAAAATCTCCATAAAAAGCTCAGGAAAATCAGTGTGGATCTGCCGGACATTCGGAGACGAGTTCAGAGGCAAATACCAGAGTCAGAGAGATGTAACGCACAAAATGATTTCCCTCCTTTACATCAACAAACCTGACAGCGCGGATTGTCTCCCCATGAGCTTGAGATTGGGCCTCAGAGTACATCCTTCCGATCCTGTGTCTGGCCAATACACACACCCACGTCGAACGCTTTCCGGTCACATAGGTCACATGGACGCGAGGAAAACGACCAGGATTTGGGCCGAAAAAAATATTATCACTTATTTTCTTGATATAACTCTGGACAACTGGGCTGAGCCTGTTGAAGCTTGAAGACTTGTAAAAGGTCAATTAGAAATGTAAGGTCAAATACCCACATGATGGTCGAGTCCGATTTCATTGGATATTCCTCGGTCACTTCTTCCTGCATATCAGGCGTCTAAGTCTCGAAGATACAATTCTCTGTTACCTCGCGAGAGTCCAATTTCGAGAGCCGTGCTCCATCGAGCCCAGTATCATGATCATAATAACAAGTGACCCAGCGTCGAAAACTCTGTTTAAGTTCTTCGGAGTCTTTAATTATATCAGGGGGGAAGAAAAGGTGGCCGTATTCTGGAGGTATAGGAATGCCGAGTGCGCAGTGGGGAGGGTCTGGTCATTTGCATGAGCGCCGGCCACAGCTCCTTTGATAGAACTAACTTACCAATCAGAATTAGAGATAGGACATATGGCTCAATAAGAGTATAGGTCTTTTCATCGATCGGAGTTCTCTCATAAAACATGGTCTGCGCAAATACACTGCCTAGAGACCAGCCCGCGACTGCTATACCGCCAGCTAAGCGGTCTTTAGTGGCCTCGCAGACCTTTGTGTTTTTCACGAGGTAGTACAGGAATTCGGCTAACAGCCCTCCCGCTTCGGCGAAAAAATTAAACGGGCTCTCAGAGCCAAGGGTAGAGATTTCCGCATCTGTGTACCTGGTTGAACCCTCATAGTCGCGTCTAACAGCAAGGATGAGGCGAAGGTTGAACTGCGATGCGAGGGGGAAAAGATGAATAAATCCGCCTACAACGGTATTTGGAATTAGAGACTCATGAGTGAACCGCGATAGTGATAAGAAAACTGACGAGAATTGAAATGAAATCCATGTAACAATACCAGTGTGGTAAAGGAAGTTGACCCAATGACAGGACCAGAGTCGTAATATGCGATAGCCTTGTCGTTCGATAGAGTTGCAGTCAGCAGAGTTATATCAGAGTTAGGCATTGTCACTCCCGTGAAGATTCTGGATACTCAATGGAAAGCGTTCCCTCGCCTTTATAGAGAATTGAACGATTTCACCGCGGTGCTGAGTTCTCCTAGAGCTATTTCTCTGTATACCGCGATCTTCTGAGCCGAAATATTCGCCGATCAAGGGCTAGGCACAATGTGAATTGGGCAGAGATCGGACGCCTGTGGCTTAGAGTAGCCCAGCTAGCTCGATCCTTGCCCATTGAAGTTACTGACATATCTTCCGTAGATGTTAACGGCTTATATGACACTATCTCGCTGATGTAAAATCGCATATAGACTTGCTCAAATGCCCATCAGTATAAAAAAGAACGGAAAATGTTAAGGAAATACTGCGGTCCCTGAGCGTCGCGGCAAGTCTATATGAGCTAGCAACCCCCTTTGTTCTATCAAGACTTGAGCATTCATGACCTTTCTTTCGGTACTCATCTTCATCTGAAAGATTAGCGAGAAATTGAGTGCTTGACCTCGGGATAAGCTAGAATGACCTCTGGAGCAAGTTCAACCAGGTTCAACCTCTCGATGCGGCCCATTTTTCCCTGACACCGATCTCCCAAGACTTTTCTATACATGGAGTAATAGGACCGGCTCCTGCTGAAGCTTCCATTGTAATCCCACCCTGAGAATCACCTGGAGCTATGTCCTTAAAATCGAGCGCGCAGTATCCACACATTACTCAGAAACTACTCACAAACCATAGTCGCCGAGGCCGACTCGGAGAGAGTTTTTTTTCATTCAGAGTGCCACTGTCCACAAGTTTTCCCAGAGACCCTGCCTTTCTCCTGCTACCTCTACCATGCATATCCACACTTTCCTCACAACCGAATCTCGTAGCTAAAAACTGTCGCCTTTCGTTTCAGCACGGACTGTGTCAGCGTTTGCTTGTTACGGTATCAAAATATAGATCTTTCTCTCTCTCCCTTCAGGTACATGCATTAGAACTTGGTTTCGGCGCATACCATACTGCCCAGTGTCTTCCCCTGGCAAGATTGCCATCTGGTACCATTCTACGCAGAAAGAGCACTCATCTCGCCTTTCCGAGGATGTAGGCATCTTACGCCGATGCTTCGCTGGTGGGCAATTCCATCGGCAGTGACAGCTTTTTGAACTGAATGGAGATTCCAATAGGAGAATTTTAGGTGTTAGCTAGAAGATACATCATATAAGTAGAGTGTAGCAGAACAAGTTTAGGGTGATAGATCAAAGCAACCAAAAATGCCGCACTCTGCACCGGTCTCACCATGGGGAACCACGGATACTGGCTCCGCCACCAATCGTACTACCACCATTTAGCTGGAACTAAGGCATCAGAAATGCTCCGACGATATGAGCCGACGGTATTCTTACCACATTGGCAATCTGCTTGTACACAAGCGCCAAATCTACAGTGTAATGTTGATCATCAGTAAAGGCTGCTATACACCGAGCCCACAACTACTCACAATCAGTATAGCACATTGCCCCGTTATTCTGGTCCTCAACCAGCATATCGCTGAACTCCAGCTCAACAGCGTCTTGGTTCTGCCTTGCAATGAAGATTCTTGGTTTCCGGCCACCCCGAGTCAATGTTCGGTTTGTCATGATGTTGTGAACTTGGGTAGACAACGTTGTAGAAAGCCGGGGAATGTGATGCTATCATGGTGGGCTGTCAACTGAGATATGAAGCAAGGAGGAGATGAACGAACCACTCGCGTATCAATGGACATGAAATCATCTGTACCAAACAAATCCAATAATAGCTGTGGCGATGCCCCAGACCCGACCCAGAAAATCACCATCTCATCGTTATCTACAAACCGATGTCGCCCGACGTCAGCGAAGAACAAACACAAGACGGAGGCAGTGATGTGAAACATACCCATCATATAGATACCGCCGGCTTCCATGAAGAAATGGCTATTGCGCATCAACGAGGGCATCTGAATCTTCTCGAAATAACGTGGCCCAGCCTCATCTCCATCGCCCGGATCAGGTGTATCAATGGCGATGAGTTGTGGTAGAGCGATTTGGTCGTCCAGATCGTGGAGAGCCAGGAGCCGTGGATAGAGCGCGTGCATGAGGTCACGAGGTGAGAGGGAGAGGAACCGATGTGCAGAGTAGTTCCGAACATCCGATGACACGGTGCGTCCTGAGAGTAAGTGTCAGGGTCGGATATGAACGGTAGTATGAGCATTTGCCTTTTAGTGGTTTGGATTTGAGGAGCGCAAGGAGAAACGCCGGAAGTGCTTTGAATGCTTCGGGGATGATGAGCTATAATTGAGTGCGTCAAATCAAGTGTACAAAGCCTCTAAAGGAGAAATGCAAACCTGAGATGATCGAGATGCAGCAGCACACTTCGTTCGGTAGCCCAACAAGACCGCTGAGCACTTCTCCGTCAACTCGTCCCTCGTTATGCTGAGCTTCTGCTTCGCCATGTTCACGATCGCTAGAGTAAGGTTGATGTTGTCAATGCCATTATTGTCAAGAATAAGCAGAATGACATACCCTCACGAGTGAGTCTACAGACCAGAGTGTCGAGGTCTGCATATTGGAATACATTTCCAGCTAATTGGACTGTTTGCAGAGCGAGATTGATCACCCGCACTCTTCGTTCTCCTGACACAGTGGTGTACAAAGTAGCGCATTGAATATAGGCATACTCTCGAGGATCAAGGCTACGAGAGTGCTCAAAGTCGGCCATGATCGCTTTATCAGCGTCCAAAATGCCGAAATTGAGGTCTGTTGGATTACTCTGGACGAAGTTACCATAGTGCTGAGAGATGCGGAGACCTGTGGGCATCTGTCAGGGTATGCCAGTAGTAGGAGGTCAAAGTCGGACCTGATGAACAACGAAAGCGCAATGTCGCGTTGTAGCCTTGAGTTCGCCTCATCAGCCTGTGCAGCTGTGACTCTAATGTGATCCCATCCCGGGCGATGTCGAACCGAGGATGGAAGAACAATTCTCCTCCCGTCTGGTTCGCAACAGCGCCAACAGAGCCAATATCCATGTACTTGCTAGGGGAAAGAAACATGCTGATACTGATCCCCTCCTCGGCCAACTCCTCGCCAATATCTAGCCAAGCAACGTCGCGAGGTTTGAAGAGTGTTTTTTCCTTGTCAGTGTCATAAAGATCGGCCTCGATAGGGGCGCCCTGTAGAGCGCCTATACCGACGGTCGGGAGAGTTGAGTGGAAGAATACGGCATGCCCACCGCGTCCCGCCTAGTTGTCGATTAGATCTCAGTGGATAGGATAATTACTGAACTCACCAAAGCTGCTAGAACACCCTGTAGAGTAGAACCTAGACATGAGTCTCGCGAAGGGAATTCCATGAAACGTTGAGGTAGTGAGTTTAACAGAGCTTCGATCGCATGTCTAAATTTGATTTGAGCACACCATCAAGCTTGAATGAAGAAAAGTACTACACCTTCGGGCTATTGGATCAACGAAGAGCCCGTGACGCATCGGGACGAATACTTCTTCAAGGTCAGCAACAATAAGCATAGGTGTTAGGTCTGACTAGAGGATAAATTAATCAATATTAGGGCAAGTGATGGTATGACGCGTACTCGCACTTTTAGATCGTAGAAATGTAATGTGCTGTCGTACGTCAGTATTGTAAGTTGGCATTCGGGCGGGAAACATGGTTCCAGTTGTTGTCCGTCAAGGGTTAGTCCGCCGTACAACACGGTTTTCAAGAGGTCACACGACGTTTTGAGGAAACCGGTTTCTACTGCGTCATTCGAGACGTCGAACGCAAATATATAGTTCATGGGTAGTGGTTGCTTGGAACCTGTAGGTGGTGGATCGATAGAAAAGTAGGAGGGATTTATTTTGGCGGGGGGATGCTGGGCCCAGTATTCTTCTGGCACTACAAAGTCATAGGTTCCTCTGTTGAGCTCTGGTCTTTCCGTATGGTCTAGTCGTAACATGTTGGCATCAAGGTTGGAGAAATATTCCGTCGATACTGAAAAGTGCTTCAGGTTAGCAGTGCTGAGCTGGAGATGCGCTTCAGTGGACCCACCATCGGTCTCATGACCACACAAATTACACTTCCACTTCATTCCACCTGCAACCCACGTACACCACGGATTGACATAACCTCTACATCTCCCACAGCGAGGCGGACCTGATGCACCTAAGTCCACCAGTGGAATCCCTTCTTCCCGTGGATCCGGGTCGGCAAACGGTTGAACGACAACGGAAAGAGGTATTGCACAGTCGTTTGCGAGTCGAGAGCTTGAGGGAAGGCTCCAGGTCGTCACTCGGATGAATCGAGGAGAAGAATTGCCTGAAAAAACCGAGATTTAAGTCAGAACCAGGAGCATGGAATCAAATCGCGATTCACCCTGATCAACAGCAGCAAATTCAGAGGTTGATAGAGGTACATGTGCGCCGGGAAGGGTCAGGTAGGGCTTGTCTTCCCATACTTGACGATCTGTCTCAATTCCTTCTATAGGAGAGGGCACTTGACTGGGTTCAATGCGAGGTCGCAGACCTTAAACATAAGCTTTATTACTCCAGAAGTTCACATGAAACTGATTTACGAACCTTGGTACCCGAGTCCAGCAGAGTGTGGAGGTTGTGGAATATGGTTCTGCATCGGCAGCAGAAGGAATTCGTTCAACCCAACACTCACTTCCGCTCGGGCCGATCGTTATTTGTCTTCATCTTCCGTAGCAAATACGCCTTGGTGCAGTTGGGCGCTTTCAGTTTCATCAAATTATGACAGTCTCATCTGTTCGCCTCACCAAAATTACTTTTCTCTGTCTTCGCCAAGCCTTGTTGGTTAGCCAAGGTTAGCTATTACACTCTCCTTGGTGCTGTCATATCCTCTGCGTCCGTTGATCTCGGCCTTTTGACTCTAAGTCATTCAGGCGCAAGCTGGAAAGAACACACCAAAGGCATATTTCGTCAAAACCCGAGAATACAAGTGTCTTAATGCACCAATGACAGACAGAAAACCCTGCTATATTTTTACTCGAATGCCATTACCTGGAGCTTCGCTTTACTAACAAATAGCTGCTTTGCCTACTTTTTTTCTACCTACCAGCCCAGGTGAAATTTCTTGCACCACCGTCTAGTATCACCCAAACCTGATTACCTCGAACGGAAATATCAACTAGGGACGTTCGACTCAATCGCATATATCCTTTGACCTTCTTGAGAAGTGCCACCCTTGGTTTTTTTCTTTTTTTGGCCTTGGCAGCATCTGGATGAATGATTGGATCGACCTTTTTCAGGCAGGTTAAACAAGTCCCCGTCCTTGTGATTTTTCCTCGTTTCAACAGATCATAGACTAGATCCGTCCGCAGAGTCTGCTGTCCCGACTCGATAAAGCAATACGTACTCGGAGCATCCACCATCAGGGTAGTTCCTGACACTCAGACTCAGTTACGCGCGGTTCGAACATCCAGCATCCGGGCAACTGAACGTCTTTATTCCATGACTTCTCGTCGTATACCAACAGTATGGCCGCACACATAATGATCTCACGAATGCTGTACCAGTAGAATGTGACCCATGTGTTTTAGGCGGGAAAAGTTACTCAATCCTCGAGCAGCGCAGTTGGAGAAGCATCGATGAAGGAATCGGAGCCCAGTTTTCCCGACTCTAACCCTGAAGTAGAAAACCCGCCGCATCCCGATAACACAAAGCAGGACAGCTTTAAAACCAGAAGAGGTACCGACGCGAGAGTAATTGAGGGTTGAAACGGCAGTCACGATAACTCAGTAGGCAAGCACTACATCAGATCCTATTTTGAGCTATGATGATGTGACTTTTGATTTTGATTGTCTTGAGAATCGAATCAATCAACTCCGAGCAAAGGCCTCGTCTAACCTGGAGTCTATGTCGCGGTGGCGGTAGCCCTCGTGAGTGAAGACAAGAAGAAAAGATGTTTGCGTCATTGTTTGGTTAAGGCCACGAAGAAAGTAATACGCCCACGCCACAAAGCGGTGAGAGCTTGAGCCCGAAACAACTTTGAACCCTCCTTAACGTCTTCGAATCTTGAGCAGGGCTGCAATGTCAATTGAAATCATCAATGCCATACTGGGATATTCTAGAGGATATTTTGGGGCTGTGGGAGAGGCCGAACGGATACTAAGTGCCCCGAGACTATTACAATGCACATCAGCAACCGACGAGCCGACGAAATTTCAATGAGCAAGTTGTGTTGACACTGATACTTTTCTGGATATTTCGCCCCACCCTCTCGAGGATCAATACCGCTGACAAAGGCTTTCGCTTTCGTTTCATTCTGATTCCGGTCTCAGTCGGAATGGAAGGAACTGCGATATTCGACACTCGAGACACGAGATCCATCACTCCCACATACTTCATATTTTTACTGTAGTAGGACAGAAATTATGAGCTCCTGGGATCGTCATTGCCTCAGTGCTCAGACTCCGAGCGCCTCTAGGTTCCAAGATTTCCTGTCCTCAATTTCTTGGCTGCACATAACGCGGATACCTGAAAAGGCTTTGGTATATAACAACCCTCACCGAGCATGCTTAATCTCATTCTCACATCTCGTAAATCTTCTTCGAAGCGAAGCTCACCAGTCGTATCATACTCAGCCAGTCAACCGTCTACTACTACTCAATATGTCGAACGGACACCCCTCATATCCATCGAACTCTACCCATCCTCACCATGGCTCCCCATATTATGCCAATGGTGGAAATCCCTCGCCTTGCAGTGGCGGACAACAGGCCTGGCATTCTAATGTTCAACCGAGCGGAGGATATCCAAGTCAATCGAGTCCATCCAATTCAGCTTCACCGGGCGGTTCTCCTTATTACCGCCCTCGTCCCTCACCAGCACCTAGCTCGGGCGGCAAGCCACATATATGCGACCATGGCTCTCCTTTTCCTTGCCCTCATGGCTGTCATAAAACCATGAGTCCAAACGGCAGTCCTTCACCAGGAAATAGCCCCAACCCTTACTATTCTCCCTCCTCGAGTGGAATGAGTAGACACTCCAGTCCCCTATCAAACCCTCCAATGACCTCGAACCAGGCTCGCGGATATCCTGGACAAGCCAATCTACCCAACAGAATGGTACCAGGTCCAAGCGTCGAGGGACCTGATCCCAACGCAATGTACTACTCTCAGAATTCTGGACCTCCACCTACGTTTAATATGATGCCCCCTTCGTTACCGAATGGACAGCCGGGCTATGCGAGTCTACCGAATAGGATGACCCCAGGCCCTTACATTGATCCTGCTTCCGACGCAACTCGCTCTGCAAAGAGGCGCGCTCCCAATTCGTAGATGACAAGGACGATTCTGAATGATCCGGGGAATTGAGCCGGTCATATCCTCCGTGCAACCCCTCGAACCCTAAACACATCTTTGAGACATAATCATTTTCCTTCGTTCGCGTCGTTGAAGCTTACGACTTCTGTCAGTTCTGCCTTCCAATTTTAGATTGACAGCAGCCTTCGCTTAATCCCTTAGTCATGGCAGGCTAGCGCCGATATATCGTTATTTATTATATGTATCTTTGAGTTTGACTTTTGTATCCATATCGCCGTCATCTGTARCATCAGGCTGATCTTAGGTATATAGTTTTATTAATAATTCCGCATACCCTTTACCACTTGTTAATAGACGTTCGATTCTTAGCGAAGCGGGTAATACTCCCCCTCCGATGCAGCCCTCACGAGGAACTCCTTAGGATTATGCAGCGCCCGGGAAGACAATAGTTCGGGAGTACACACAATAGGTTATATAGCACAGGATTAGGATGACCGTAGTCCCCGTTGGCGGAGTGGAAACATTACGAGCATTACAGTGCTGATCATTTCAGCAGAAGACAGCAGCTTCACGCTGTGCTAAAGAACTCTATATTACTCTCTTCTATCAGTTCAACCTAAAATTTTTGGGAAGAAAAAGACATGTAGTGTATGAAGAATGAAAGGTCATAGAATAGAAGAGCTTCGGATCCGTCGATACCACCTTGTCACGGACTTCCTGAGTAGAATCGCGAGTTCGTCAGACAGCGATAGCCTCTCGTACCCAGAAATCAGGGATATGAATGGATCACTCCTGCCAACGCCCTCCTCAGTCCGATCAGGGCCATAAACAACGTCGGGCTGATAATCTACAGCCAATCTAAATCACGCTGGGAAGCTCGGAACAGATCCTTGTTTTTCCTACTGCTTTCACGCGAGATGCAGTGCCACCGAGTCTTGATTTGATTCATAGTTTCTATTTTTGCCCCAGTAGCACAGTATCAGACAGTATCACGCTAAGGAGCCGCCCGAAGGTTGCGGAATTGCAAGATGGCTCGAGCTGACAACATCGAGAGTCATGCTGTCCACGCCAAGCAAAATCCGCAGTAATACTACCATTGTATTGCGGATGCATGCCCCGGTTTGCAGGCGAGTTGTCTCGAAGTCCCGATGTTCCTCTTGGACTAAACTGATGTCAGGCACAGTGAGCTCAAACAGCGCCCTACGCTCTGAACTCTACCTGTAGTTGAGACTTAGCCCCTCAGATTGGTTCTACTACACACGAATCACGCTTAAATAGCTTCTATCACCGTCACTAAAATGCTCTAAATGTCTGACGATCAGAATTGCACTACAAGACCATTGGACCAAACGTGAGTTAGGAAAACGACGACTCGTTTTGATTGTTCGTGTCCTTTGATTAAGGAAAGTGGCTACTGCCTTGAACTTCATTATTAGCACGAGTTCCGCTTCGGTCCCCGTTGTAGTATTTGTCCAACTACGTAGTGGACGACACAGATTGACTGAGCAAAATATAGGCTCCGCTTCAAATATTGAGTGGGAATTATTTCCCGTTGATCCGTTCGACGAGATTGAGTTCGACCCTTTATCAGTTTCAGGATCAACCCCACATCATTTTCATTCGTCCATGTAAAATCAGTGCCTCACACTTGGTTCGCCGCCTCGCTTAACCTTTTCTTCTACCTTCGCGACGATATTCTCATTTGATTAATCACATGGTGATATTCTTGACTGTGGGGCAATTCATGCGACTCCAACGACCAGAGGAATGTGTAGCATATGCAGCCCGGCTAAATGGCGGACTTTGACACTGTCTTCGTCTTCTGATATTTGAAAACCCATATGGATGCATCGGCTAGCTGCCCTCGATAATGCTTCAGAGGGGCACTTCAGTGGAACTTGGACAATATGGCGCTGCAGGAATTCGGTCTTGGCAAGCCTGAGAAACGATAAACGTTGTTCGTCATTACTTTGCTCATTTACTATTTCATTTTGACCCAAGTTCTACCTCTGACGCTACGAGCATTGGACAGATCATACGATACTATAAGCTCTGAATGAGACAAGACGCCGCCGGAGTTTATTACAAACCAGCCGTCTTCGTCTTCCCGTGCTAGTGGTTTAATCGTCTCTTTGAACTGAGAACGTCCTTTGGGTTGGGCAGCTATCACACCCTACGTGACAGGAACCCATCGCAAAACGCGAGTGAAGTCATTCAGTCATTCACTCCCTTCGTGGAGAGTTCCGGTGAAGGCACAGAAGACAGATTAACATCAGTATCAAATATAAATGATAATTTGATGTAGCCTGGCATTCCTTTCGTTTGGACTCCTCTCAGCCATATGGAAAACAGCAGCGTGTGAACCGAAGTATGCCTACGGGGGGTCCTTTGTTAGGTCACTCAGGCCAACGTTTATCATTTGGATCATGGGACGGCGCCTTCTTACCATCTAGGTCTTGAAGCCGAAGCTTGGCGCTTGGAACTAACTTCTGGGATTTCTTGGGTCTCTTATCTACTATGAGGGGCGTATAAAAAGGTGAAATATTGCCTACAGGCTCTCAAGAGACCCTTTTCTCGGTCAACCAGCCTGCACCGTAAGAATGAAGTGGCTGGCTACCCTCGCTTTCGCGCTTCCTTTTGCCTTTGCTGCACCCCAGGGCATTGACATCTCTCACTACCAGGGATCTGTCAACTTCAATACCGCCAAGGCCAATGGTGTTGAGTTTGTCTATATGAAAGCTACGGAAGGAACAAGTGAGGATCTGTTGCTCAGCTTGCTTTCGGCTTCCACTTGCTTAACTGAACTTATATGCAGGCTACACGGATCCTCTTTTCAGCGAGCATTACACGTATGTCATGGCAGACAAGGCTTTGCTAGCCTCTTTATGAAAACAAACTGAACTGAACGATGGTGTAGCGGTGCAACCAACGCTGGCCTCATCAGAGGTTCTTACCATTTCGCTCGACCTGACGTTTCGTCTGGTGCGACCCAAGCGAACTACTTCTTAGCACATGGCGGTGGCTGGAGCGCCGACGGTATCACTCTCCCTGGTGCTCTCGATATTGAGTGTAAGTCCACACGCGGGTGAACCCAGCCTGACTGTCTGACTATTTTAACCAGATAACCCCTACGGCGCCACCTGCTACGGTTTAAGCCACTCTGCCATGGTCGCTTGGGTCAAGGACTTCTCCAACACCTATCACTCCAAGACTGGCCGATTCCCTGTGATTTACACTACCACTGATTGGTGGACGCAATGCACTGGCAATGCTAGTGGGTTCCAAAACGACAATCCCCTCTGGATTGCCCGCTACGCTTCCAGCATTGGTGCATTGCCCGCGGGATATTCGTAAGTGACATTTCTACTGCAAGCCATCTACAAGATGGTACCACATCCATACTTACACCGTTTGATAGCTATGCCACGTTCTGGCAATATGCTGATTCTGGTTCCAACCCCGGCGACCAGGACATCTTCAACGGTGATAGCGCCGGGCTAGGACGGTAAGTCAGCCTCGCATAATTGAAGCATATCCACTCAAATCTCGGTATCGTGATAGCATGGCCAAAGGTTCATAATTTCTAAGAGTACAAATAGTAGACTACTATCGTCACTCGTGGATCTGCTTGTCTATCATCATATATGCTTGGAATGGATGTGAACTCCTTTGCTAATAGTCGCGAAATGATCTATCGCGCTCGACAAGTTCCTCTTTGTATTCCTGCTTGATTCTTGAGTTTGTATGATGTACAATGAGTGATGAAGGACCCATAACACCCAGAAGACCGTGAAAAGGAGTCGGGCCTTTTTTGCTGTCGACTTTGAGCGTGACTTGGAAATCCCCGCTCGAAACTTTAATCGCTGTTCCACGCTCGCGGCAAACACAAGGCAGATTGAATTCGAGATCCTTCGGCGAGAAAGATCTTCTCCAGTCTTCGCTGATAAGGAGAATGACAGCTTCTAGATGCAACACTCATTTATCAGATATCTATTTTAGGGATGACATAAAGCGACAACCGGCGTCTAAATCCAGCACAGCCTAGAATTGCTCGTCATCTTGTTCATCCGTTGGTAGGTCACACCGCGTTCGTTCCTTGGACTTATTCATCCGTGGTGTGTACGCGCATCCTCGCCATGTGCATCTGCTACTTTCTATTGACCTGACTTCTGTTGCTGGGAATAAAAAGCGATAATAGAACGTCCCTTACGTGGATGTATCTTTGGTGTTTTGGTGCGTTGTCATTGTCAAAGTTGATGTTGCTACCTCCTTCATCTGGGTGCTACGGACGGTGACACGGGCATGCAGTGTAAAACACACACTAGAAGATCTGTAGGCTGTTTTCTGCAGCGCTCGCTTCCGATACCAACCAAGGAGCCACCCAGCCGATTCACCTCAACAATGTGCAGCCCTTCAATCAGTTCGCTGGCTGGAATATTTTTACTCAGAGCCGGAGGGAAAGCGCAAAACGACAGTAATCTCCGTCGTTCTGGCATGATCAACACTGGTGTGCGAAACTGCTACTGGCCCACGTTGGTGGCTGACCCACGGGCCGCTTCTTGAGCCTTTGCCGCCCCCACATGGAGTCACATTTTTCGATGCTTCAACTACCTTGCATTTGGCGAATCAGTATCGAACTTCAGCCCACATGGGTACAACTGTCGTACCTCCTCGTCCTGAACTGTCGGAATGTCCATATATAGGTAACACGGTCGTTGCTTAAGTCGGTGCTGCCGCCATATGGATTGGATTGATGGATCAAATCACGAAGGAAGCATCCAAAAAGGTGCGATGATGGTTATCATACTTTTTTTCTATTGAGTGGTTGGATGTATCCGGGCTTCTCCACTTCAGCAGTACTCGCGTATTTGGGAGAACAATGTGCTCCGCGGGCGAACTTTGGGCATTCAAATCTTGGGGTTCTCTGGCCAGTGGTTTCGCCGAACGCTATTGGCTATCTGTGGAACGTGATCATGGGACGTTCATGATCAGAAATTATGCTCGCTTAGTTTGAAGCCCCTCACAACTCATTACGATGCAGTGTGCTTGTGTCAGATCCCTACTCTCCATGTCCTATCCCTGTCAGACCGTATTTGGAACGAGGAAAAGGACATTATGGATGGACATTTTGTGTATAAAACCCATACGTGATTCTTGGACAGACCAGTGAACTTTCTGTTCATCAGCACTCATAGTAAACATGAAGTGGCTCGCTACTCTTGCTCTCGCTCTTCCCGCTATTGTCTCTGCTGCCCAGCCCAAGGGTATTGACGTTTCCAGTTACCAACCTAGTGTCAACTGGAACACCGTCAAAGCCAACGGTGGTGAATTCGCCTTCATCAAGGCTACCGAGGGCACTGGTGCGTAGTAATAATCTTGTCGTAATATCATCGCCTGACAGGCTAATGTCGCTCATTACAGGCTACACTAACCCCGACTTCAGCTCCCAATACACGTATGTGCATACATTCGCTCATTTGATGCTAGATAGGCTAATAACGTACTGCCTACAGTGGTGCAACTAATGCTGGTCTCATCCGTGGTGGTTACCACTTCGCCCGCCCCGACGTCTCGTCTGGTGCCACCCAGGCCAACTACTTCCTCGCCCACGGTGGTGGCTGGAGTGCTGACGGCATCACACTCCCTGGTGCTCTCGATATTGAGTGTGCGTACCGCTTGGTATCATCATGATTAGGTCTAATCCGTTGTTCCGGAACAGACAATCCTTATGGTGCCACCTGCTACGGCTTGAGCCACTCCGCCATGGTCGCCTGGGTCAAAGATTTCTCCAATACGTATCACTCCAAGACTGGTCGTTACCCCATCATTTACACCACTACCGACTGGTGGACCCAGTGCACCGGAAATGCCAGTGGTTTCCAGAATGATAATCCTCTCTGGATTGCTCGGTATGCCTCTAGCGTTGGAACTTTGCCTGCTGGTTACTCGTGAGTATATTGTCGGTGTTTCTCGGAAAGAGCCGCCCAGTTGATAGAAAACGCGCAAGGTACGAGACTTTCTGGCAGTACGCCGACTCTGGTTCTACCGGCCCCGGTGACCAAGATCTCTTCAACGGTGATAGCGCCGGTCTTAAACGGTATGTCGTTTCTGATCCGGTTGGAGTAGAGCATGTGTTGACTTCTGGGCTCTTTACGAATTCCAGCATGGCCAAGGGATCATAGATGGTCATGTCCCTCCCTATTTATATGGGTTTCTCCTTCTGAAAAAGTCGTTGAAAGTGGAAACTCTGTATTCATATCGACTTGTGCTGTAGATAACTTTATAACGCCGTATTCGACAGCAGGGCCTGCTACTGTTTTTGTGATTGTTGAGTATCCATGACATCAGTTTGCTCGAGTCCACTATCCTCCGCCACTTGCTTCCTAGAGTCACGATCATACGCTCCCTTGAGATCTTGTGAAGTTTAATAGTGTGAAGGGGATCGTGAATAGTTATGTATCGTCAAGTTGTGACCTCAGCACTCAGCAGCTTTGAGTGTTGATTTCTAGCCTTCTGGCGATACACGGACTCCGATAAGTAAGCTGGGGCTCGGACTGCTTTAACGGAACTAGAGCGGATCTAATTAGGTAGGTGAACTGATCGTATTGGAGTGGGATATAGCTGACTTCAGGGGCGCTTCTAGGCGCTTCTGTAGATTAGCAGAGTTCATGGTCCAACCGATCCGGAGAGGCCACCACGACGGTGAGGACCTTGATGGCATGAGCTGTGCGTTGGATTTCTTTGCATCTTTGAGTATCGAGCCTATTTGTGGAGGCTGGTGTTATTTCATGGCTATTAAGCTTAAAGAATCAATAATTTAGTCTTGGGGCTGAAGGAGGTGCATCGAAGATAAGCTTGTAACGGAAGCATCTAATTTGGAGTTTTGCTCCACAACATGATGTAGCAAGGGAAAAGGGTCGTCGCGTGTAGGCACCGCCGAGGGTATCGTCCTCGGTATAAAAACTCCATTTGACTCTAACCACCACCATCTCCACACCATGATGAACGAAGTCATACCGGGTCTATGGATTGGGGACCTCCCCAGCGCCATGAATGTCGAAAAACTCAAGGCAAACAATATCTTTAGTATTCTTTCGGCTATGCGAGGACGAATCACAGTCAATGAGGTACGCCAGGTGTTCGGATCATGCGAGTTACGTTGATCACAGCGTTCCTGGTTAAACCAACAATTTTCGCCAACTTTCTCTCTCTTCAGACCTTCATTCGGCACCAGATCTTAATCGATGATACCGAGGATGCAGATATCCTGTCCCATCTACTACCCTCGATTCACTTCATTCAAGCTGAGCTAGACAAGGGTCGGGGAGTCCTGGTTCACTGTCAGGCCGGCGTCAGTAAGTTGTATCTTAACTGGTCTAGCTGAAATCTGAAGGCTCAGAGTTTGATATTTAGGCCGAAGTGCAACCATTGTTGCAGCGTATCTGATGTATCGTCAGAATCTCGACCCAGAAGGAGCTCTGGAGATTATTCGTCAAGCTCGTCCTTACATTGAGTACGCTTCCCTGTCTGACTCATAGACTGTTCATGACTCAGGCTCTGCAATAGCCCAAACCCCAACTTCATGCAACAACTTGAGGTCTTTCACAAATCTCATTATCGTATATCAAAGAAAGAGAAAGACATTCGAAGATATTACCTGGGCCGGACCGTCGACGAAGTGATGAGTAAGTTTCGATCTATTATCTTATCAACCCAAAATTGACAATCAATTTCTTGCTACTCTTTCTCATTCATTCACATCGTAACTGCAGACGGCGACGGAACAATCTCAGGCCTCGACATGCTCGCGAGCTACCCACGAACACCGGCATCCGACTCTACTCCACCGACCCCTTCGCCTATACCCCGCCGACGCATCCGATGCAAAATGTGCCGTCAGGAGTTAGCAGTACGCGAGCACATGCTTGATCATGGCCAGCTAGGGCCCGCGACACCCGCATCTGTGACACCTGCCGCTTCCAGAAGACCCTCCGAAGTCCATAGGTCATCGTTTGGGCAGTCCACGCCAGTGACCACCGGAAGCGGGATTGCAGCGCGGCGACCTTCGCGTTCAAGACTCTCGTTCGGAAGTGGTATACTAGGAGACTCCTTGTCCATGTCTACGATGGAGCCAGCTGGAGGAGAGAAGAAAGTTGTGGCGGACCCGGAGGAGATATCACAGAACACTTCTGGCGCCGAGCGGCTGAGAAATTTTAGGAATGTGTCTAGAGGGTTGATGAGCTCATCATTGACGATGTCGTCAGCAGTCGATGACGAGGAAGATGACGAGGAGGGAGAGGGAGAGACGCCAGAACACATACAACTTGAAGCAGCCAAGCTTCTCGGCAGAAGACTATCTGATGCGGTCATCACCCCTTTATCGGAATCCTCCCGAGAGCTTCCTCCAATACCGTCTTCCAACCTCAGCGAAGCAAGTAATGGGAAAACAGAATCTTCAGCTACCAGCGATAGGCAACCGATGACAACTCACCTCATCAGTCCCGCCAACTTAGCTGCTCACTTGTACGCCAACCCCAAGCTCGCAGCCTTACGTTCCTCCTCCTTTGGATCAAATTTCATTCCAGCTTCTCCCTCTACATCCTCTGGTACGCAACCCAAACCATCAGTCGACAGTGCGCCGATTATCATAAATCCGAAATGCTCAGGATACTTCGTTGAACCTGTAGGCCGCTTGACTTCTCCTTACGTTTGTTATCACTGAAGTTGAAGCAGATGAAATGGATGGAACCATTTCTGCAAGATGGCCACCTATCGGGCAAGATTGTCTGCCCCAATAACAAATGTGGTGTGAAGCTGGGCAATTATGACTGGGCAGGAGTGTGTTGTGGGTGTAAAGAATGGGTTGTTCCGGTATGTTCGACAGTGCAAAGCTCGATCCGCTCATGATCTCAACCTTCCGCAGGGGTTCTGCATAAGCCGGTCGAAAGTGGACGAGATTTCAGTTTGAATCTACCATTGTTATATATATCTAAGGGTTGTGTCAGTTACTTTCTTCGGAAACGAGCCTCTTTCCATTAATGCACAGTTGGCATCTCTAGAATTATTGTGTGCTAAGACTAACATAAACGGTCCTCACGATGTCACTTGAGTGACTCCTCTGCATACACAACACCAAATTCACACTCACACCCCGACCGCCATGACAGCTACAGAGCTCCCTCCTGAAATACTCAGTAACATCTTCAAAAGAGAGTTCAAAAGACGCGGGCCTTCTCAACTTGAAGAAATAAAGCGATATTCGCTTGTTTGCTCCAGCTGGCGGTTCCCAGCCCAACACGAGCTATTCTCCACTTTTGTCATCACGTCCTTGAACCGACCGCGATCACGGAACGCATTACCTTATTCGATCATAGCCAAAGACCAGAGGTACTCCCACATCGGCCCATCCATTCAAGTTCTTCAAATCACCCTCAGGCACCCGCTGACGATACCTGTTGATCCCGACTTCTACCTCTTCCTTGCTCACCTCAGTGCTGTTCACGTTCTGATCTTCACCAACGACTCGGCTAAGATACTCTTCCGGACTGATGTTTTCACGCCACAGTTGCGCAATGCATTACGAAACCTCTTCCAACTGCCCACGTTGGTGAAGCTGGCTGTGAGCACTGCAGGCTTCCCCCTTGCTGTGATCCCCAGTGCCAGCAACCTTCACTCCTTGGTGCTATTCTCGTCAACTCGTGGACTTGGACCACTATGCGATGCCTGGTATGATGTCAGAGAAGAGGGGCAAAGAGAAGTGGTGCGAGCAGGTCCTCAGATCAGAGTGAGGGATTTGAACCTGTTCGGAGATCCGGATTACATCGACGGCTTCACCACTTGGCTCCGCGATCCAAAGCATCAAATGTCCACTACTCGCCTTTCCCATGCCACCATCCAATTTTATCGAAGCATACCAGCTGGCCCGAAGACGATATTCTGTGATTTTCGACACGTTGAAGACCTCACTGTCCAGTTCCTATTCACCAATCCGTTGCATGGTGAGAGAGTTCAAGTATTGCCTTTTCAAGACTGAGCCCTGATCATCGTTTTCGTCATTTGATCGCCACCCGATCTCTTATAGAAAATCAAACCCAGATTGACATGTCGAATCTTGCTTTACCAACAAGTGATATTGAGAATCTCATAAACCTCCGGGCGTTCAGAGCCGAATACCCATCTTCTGGTCGACCAGTAGACGATATCCGTAAAGCTGTGGCGATCCTTTCTACATGGGTCGTCCCGTTCTTGCATTGCCTGCCTGAGCCGAATCGGCTGGAAAGCCTCGAGTTATATATGATCACACCTTCGATCTGGTCTAGGCTGAGCGCCGTAATTCCGCAGCCGGAGCCGGGGACGGAGAATATGTTTACGGAGGTTTGGGAGAGTATGGATAAGTATGTCGATTTGCGGTTTATGAAGTTGGAGAAGTTGGCGCTGTTTATGCCTTGGTCGACGTATGAGGAGGTATTGGGAATGTTACCGAAGTGTACGCGTAAGGGTATAGTGAAGAGAGCGCCGTATGGCACTTAGGTATTTGGAGGCTACAGCGGTTCGAGCTCTGAGGAGTTGGCTGTTTGCCTAGGTACTTTCCTCCCAGTGCTCTCCTTTATGCCAACCATGCTTTTCATACTTACATATGCAGCTACGTAGCTTGGGTCCAGGGTCGCTTCTTCGAGAACCCAAAGAGACTTATATTTCTGTAGTTGTAGGCCTGGGAGCAGTAAAAGGAGGGTTTGAATTAGGAGGCTCGCCCGTAGGCCTCGGGTAGAGTCTGCGGTGGCTGACAGTTTACATGCTCAAATAGAAATCGTGCCGATGATCGGTCGGAGGGGCGGAATCTGATCGGCGAAGAACAAGTTGTACTGTGGATTTGAATATTTCGTACTCCGCTTCAATTTGTCATCCACCCCACCCTCCGATCCTCCAATCCGTACCATTGCATTGGCTGTTCAGTGGTTATTCCACACTGCTATTTGACTTCCTGTTTCGCCATATCTCCTTCGAAACCCCGTCGCGCTTCGCCGAATTGTCTCCTCAGGTCTCCATATGCAGAACATCCTCGAGGCAGCGCTAAACAAAAATAGGACGCTTACAGTACTTACAGAGTATAGCATACCCTTGTCGTGGTGCTAGGCCCTCACTATAAGCGCTCATCTGCGGATGAAACAACGTGTACCCTGCGAGTTTTGCACGCTGTCTGCTTTCACTCTTGAACGGCTCTCTCTGTCCTGAGCCTGAACTGCTGTCACCTCTCAACCCCAGTGTCCCACAACCACTGAAAATCCGAACTTGCCTTTCGTTATGTGTGTGTCTTGCCAGAACTCATCGACGTCTCCTCTTTTGCATTCTCCTCGAATAATCGGATCTGCCTCTCCGATAGAAGATCCGTCTCGAGGCTCTCCGCGAAATCATCAGTTCAGCCCCACTTCACCCTCGAGCGGTTCGTTCTTGTTGCATTCAATTCTTCAAAGTCAATATTAACGGATGAGAAAGTGGCGAACATGCTTGCTCGAGGTACTTGTGACGACTCGAATAGTTACTTTAGTACGCGCCGAGTTCAATCCCCTGCTCACTCCGATACTTTTCTTGGGGACACCGAAAGCGACGATCAAGAACGCCCTTGTCCACCGTATGCTCTCCAGGGAAACCGGATTTTTGCACTGGCTCAGCCCAAACCCCGAATTCGGTCGCCCTTATCACCCCAGCCCTCATGCCAGTTCAACTTCCATTCTAAGCAAAGCATCTCTCCTGAATCCACTCCATCCACCCCCACGGGCATGTTCCATCAGGCCAAGCACTTCACTATCAATAATTCTGTCTTTCAAGAAATCCTCTACATACATCGTTGCCTGAATCACGGTACGCTGATTGAGTATCTTCATAGAAAGTCAATTGATACTATATCCATAGTTGAAGAATATGTTCCTTCATGTTATCCCAACACTCGGCGTCGTAATATTGAGACATTGCATCGAGTCTCCCAAGCTAAGAAGCTTATATGGTTATCGGGCCCTGCGGGAGTGGGGAAAACGACCATCATGCGGAGTATTGCAGATCTGGAAAGTGACTGGCTCGGGGCGAAAGTAATGCTGTCGAAAGCAGGGCATGCCCGCGATTTACGATGTCTTGTGCAAGACATTACTGATCAGCTGGCTTACCATAGTTCTCAATACCGCCAATACGTGTCGGATGAAATTTCCGCTGATCAGTTCAAGTTGATAAATAAAGGAGTGGAGGATTTTTTTAGGACATCTTTCGAGGTTCCATCTGTCAAATGGGATGGATACGAGCGCTGGCTTATTTTGATCGACGGGCTGGAGAACTGTGACGGTGGTGAGAGAGCCCAGCGAGAGATGATTAAGCTGATAGGCGAATTAAGCCAACGATTCCCCGATTCCCCATTCACCTGGATCATCGCAAGCCGTCCCGAATGGTGGTTAAAGGCCGCATTTTCCCAATTCGAGACCATGTCTGCCTACTTCCATGATCGTATCGAGATCGACACCAATGACGCTCGACAAGATCTCGATCTTTACCTTCAAACCGAAGCTACGAGGATAAAATCCACTTTCAATCATCACTTTTCCGAAGGCCAAGTCTGGCCAAGCGATGCTGAATTCAAGGCCTTGACAAAACGAGCTGCGGGTTTCTTCACTTACGCCACGAATGCCTCTCGCTTCATCGAGGACCAAACGATCGGCGACCCGATTGGTCAACTATCACTCTTACTCGAAACTCCTCTTCTTCCCGTTCGTGGCCTGTATCTTTCTATCCTCAAAGCAATACCCCTCTTCACATACACCAAGGTCACCAGACGCATCCTTGGTTGCTGCATGATTCTTCCCCGAAACACATTTCATGCAACCTCTCTAATCGTCATATCCAATTTGTTAGGAATATCCCAGAGTGATGCCTACGCTTCTCTTCAACGACTATACTCTGTGCTTGATGTCCCATTGCCTCAAGATGCAGGCGTTCGAGAAATAAGAGTCCTCCACCCTACCTTCTCCGACTTCTTACAAGACAAAGACGAATCCAGGAACTACTACATCGATAGGCACGAGGTCGGCGCTGATATTGTGCAATGCAGCTTGAGAATATTGCAGGAGGCGAACAGGAATGGTCAGTCGGCGAAATGCAGACATCTGTCAGCCTCTAATTGATTGCCTCTCAGACGGAGACCTCCCTCGACAAAATAATATATCTCTCACCTGGGTTAATGAGCCCTGCAAAACCAAAGGGACCCTTTTGGACATCGCTTACGACAGCTTTCGACTCCTCCACAGCATTGCCGATCATAAATCAGGACAACAGTGCCTTACCCTTCTTGCCCAGGTAGATTTTAGCAAGCTGGACTGCTACTGTCGTCCAGACATTAAGACCGAAGTGTACAAATCCCGACAAGGCAAAACTAATCTTTTCGAATGGCTCGTAGGAAATTGTTGGAAGGCATGGTTCAGTTTTTGCGTTCAGTCTGTCAAGTATTCATCTTACCTCAGTTTCTCCGGCAATTTGTGCCCGTGAAAGAAATCCCATTCCGTGATGTCGGAATCGAATCCGTGAGGAAGGATCGGACCGCCTTATGTTTCCAGTTCATATCTGGAAAGGAGTGCTATGTGGTTCGACCTTCCGTTTACTCGGATTTACCGGTAGGGGACTTGGTCCAGACAGGGTGCTCAATCGCGCTGATTAGCTTTGGTTGGCAGTGGATCCGGGAAAAATTCAAAGGACTATCTGCAGATGCTTTATATCACGTCCTAGCGGCTCGACGCTGCAGCTCACGGGCTCTGAAGGCCCAGTTGTGGGGAGATAATCCCTCCAGAAGTTGTTTATTGTTTGAGTACGAGCCCGATCTCGATATGGCCTCAGACGCGGCTTCGGTTTTGAAGGAAATTTTCTTTGTGCCGTACTCGTCAAAGAGCTCGCGATATCTTGACAGGGATGTCACGAATACTGTGCCGCAGAACTGATGAAACGGGAGGACGATGCATTATGCAGGCAATATGGCATTCGCATACGACGGCTCGCAGTGCGACTAGTTGCGCTGCTGCGCACCAATAAGAGCACAAGAAAAATGGAATCGCCACCACGAATACTTGTCATTTTCTTATCACGTATCAATGATCCGAGTGAAGAGTCCTCAACGTACAATTGTGCGCCGCTCTCGCAGTAAAATAGAACCAATCCGAAAACCTGGATTTGGGGATTAATACGAAATTTGATCGGTTTACGTGCATGGTCGACAACCAACACTTCTGAGTTAATTTTAGAGACGATCAAGGTCAAATTCTCTATATCATTATCGCATTAATCATTACAAAGAGTAGATATTAGGATACAAGAGAATAAGCAGCATCGGAACAAGTCAGAGAGAGCTATATCGATCAACATATTAGAGACAACAAAACATTTAAAGCCAGATGGATAGCGGGATTAATGGCGACGCAAGGAGAGCATAAGAGAAAGGTCGAGATTGGAAACGAGAATGATGGCTTTTAGAACTGAGTATAAATCATTGCACTGCTTGATAAATTTGGTTTAGCGGGGTGTGTCGTCTAGTCAGCAGACACCAGGATCTCTTTGTCTGAGTCACAGGTTGTGTTGAGGTTCGTCCTGGGCGTGTTAACGGCTCCTGAGAGATAAACAGAATCATATGACTGATGGGAGATTCCATCATCATGGCTGCCTGCACGCGCGTTCATAGATCTGTAATTGGCCGTTGTCCCCATATTGATGACTTGCATAGCTCTGGGGCAGCAAAGGCGCAGCATGAGCCGTAACCGCGTCCCATTTTCCTGTGGCACCAAGAGGCTCCATTTCTTGATTTGATAGTTCTAGATAGCCTGAGTCGGTGACAAGCGGGTTCCGAGGGACCCTCCATGTTTCAAAAGGCACGTTATCGTAGCTTGATGCAAGGCTGCTGCTATCCATAACAGGTTCTGGCCTAGGAGAATAATACGGTATACCTGTGGGACTAGTCTCTGAGCTATTTACAGGCTGAACAGACACGTTTGACCTGGGGTAGCAAGTACTGATTTGAGTCTTGTGCGTCTTGAGATGCCGCTTTGCATTGGATTTGACGCTAAAACGACGCCCACAGCCAATGTGTTCGCAGACAAATGCTGTGATACAAATGTTCAAAACTGTAGAGAAATAACAGGGCAGGATAAACGGCTCACGTTTGATTTGAGTATGGATACGCATGTGTGTTTCCAGTCCACTTGGCCTATAGCGCCGAAATATATATTTGGAAAAAGTTTCAGAAAAATGAAATACAAGTTCACCTACCTCGGAAAGCATTTCTCACAATCCGGACAACGGTGCATTCTTGCTGGCTTCCTTCTTCCCTTTAAAACACCATTCRAAAGTTCAATCCCATCCTCTAATGTAGAAGACGCGCCCTTCAACTGGTCCACGTCAAACCTTTCGGAAAGTGAGGAGGTCCCTGCACTCATACGAGAACTTGAAATATAATTGCTATGGAGGCCGTGATATGGGTGTGATAGCCGCCGTGGGATGTGCGGTGGTGAACTCGATATGGTCGTCATTGAACCAAGACCAGGGTTTCCCGAGCTAGCCCTCGCTTTGAGCTCGGACGCGCCCCTTTCGAGAGATGAGGGGGGCATCTCGGTGCATGAGGATGAAGTAAAAGGATACGGATTTCGTCGGACTGGTGTAACGGACTCTGCGGCATTGGAGGGCTGTCTCAGCGTTCCACTACGCAAAGAAATAGAAGAAGCCCGTCGTTGTTGAGTAGGCTCTCCATCCAATCTGCTATCCATAGCATTCTCCCGATTTATGCAGTGCGCAGTGATAATAGTAGATAAAGACCTGTGCATGAAGGCTAGGTCATCAAGTGTAGTAGACGTCCCGCCACCGACACTTCCCCGAAGAGCGCCGCGTGTCGAAGTAGTAAAAGGAAGAGGTTCCGCGGCGGTATCGGGTGTAGATGTTTCAGAAGAGTGCATTGGCTGAGTGCAATTATTTTGTAAACGGTATCTGTCGCTGGTGAATGGGGAATCGCGGGACTCTGGGAAACCGTGGCGATAAGTTTCGGTGTTATAATGAAAAGCTGGGAGGACCGGCCGAGGACAATAGATCGTTTCACGCTCTGC
>JANIEX010000017.1:0-97563 GCA_027627405.1 Leucocoprinus birnbaumii | reverse complement strand
AGAGAGGAGAGCGGCGGTGGTCGCCTGTGTCTCCTCGTCCATTGCAACTGTGGACTCGGATGACTGGGGATCGAAGACATTCGGCATTTCTGTGGGAGTGATTGAGGTGTCCTTTGACTTTCCCTTGTCCTTCTTTTTCTTTTTCTTCTCCGGCTGAGATGAATCCACGGCTTCATTCGCGTTCTGGTCTCCTGAAATCACGCCAGAGGGATTTCCCGAGGTCAAGTCGTCGCAATGTTTGCGCTTTTTCTTTTTCTCTTTTCGCGCGTCTGAATTAGTGCCATCTGCATTCGCGTCGTCGTGGGAGCGCTTCTTTTTCTTCTTTTTAGGGGGTTCAGGAGGACTGAAATCAGGGGAGAGCGACGGCTGAAGGAAGGAGGACGCGGGAGGAGCAAGGCCTGACTGCATTTAGGGCGGGCTCTCGAGACTTAAGAGATCAGAGACTCAGAGAGAACAAGCGCCCATCACTCCTTCCACTTTAGTGTCACGCACATGTCACATTCTTCGTATGAATGTACTAGTCCTCGTCGAACCACCGGTCCTGAGTCTCTCGGTCATCCTCTACATCCAAGGACTCATCGTAGTCTACTTCATCGTATTCTATACCCTACACAATCCCGATAAGCATTTTTTTTTTTGTTCGACCCCGACTTACAGGCAGCAAACCATATATGAAGCGTTCTCGAATCATGCGTTCAAAGTATCGTCGCTTCTCTTCCTCGCTCTCTTCTTCTATCGGAACCAGTTCTTCTTCACTATCTGTGTCCTCCTCCTCTTCCTCTTCAGGAATCGTAGTTGTTTCCGCGAGCTCTCTACGGACAGCCCTTATCCTTTCTGCCTCTCGCTCCTCTTCATAGTCACCCAGTAGATTTCCTAGCTTTCCTATGTGCTTTTGCTCTCCTTTAAGAAACTCGTCCCGAGCCCATTTCTTCTCCTCTTCGCCTTCTTCTCTGCCGCGGCGCTCTCTTCCTTCCCACAATTCGGGCCATTTATTGCGTGCGGAAACAAAACCAAGCTCTGATGGATGGGTGTTTACATATCTAAGACGTCTATTACGAATCGGCGTGAGGACGGTCCTAAGTTTCGGAGTGGTGATGCTGCTGAATTTACAGAGGATATTGGGTGGGAGTTGTGAGAGGTGTTTTCTCAGAAACTGGATCGTCGAGGTCCTAGGCGACGGCTCATAATCCAGAGGGAGCCCGAGATATGCCAGAACGATCCTCTCGTCAAAGTCTGAGTCCTCCATCAAGGAATAAGCAGAGTTGCATGTATACTCACCATCACATGTTGACCAATATCCTGTCATCAATAACTTGTCGTCATCAGTACCTTTTTCTGCACTTAGCTTCACCTATGATCGTACCCCATTTTTGTATCCTATAACTCGGGCCGTTGTGCTCATCTCTCGCTCTCAGACAATCACCACTGTAAATAACCACCTGGAGAAAACTGCGACGCGTTATGTCCAACAATCCCAACACTTTCGCTGGTCCATCAACGTTGTCATCAGATGCGAGTTCACTCCATTATCATCGCTGTTGGTGGGCATGGTGTCGGCATGACTTCTACACCAAGCAAGATCTCTTGGATCATGTCGTCGCAGCGCATGTACAAAGTGCTCGACCCGTGCGGCTCACAGACATCTACGCCCTCCAAACAGCTGAGGACAGCTACTGGGATTCACAATATTTCGAAAACCTGCAGACATCACTTCCTAAATTGCAAAGTCAACAAGCGAATCAATTTCAGGAAGAAAGCATATGTCAAGGTAGTATGTATGGAACATGCAGTTTACATGTGCTGAAATGCCCCCTCTATCTAGTCGACATGCCTTCATCGTTACCTTCCCCACCTGCCTCTTCACCTCAAGATCCAGGCACCCCAGTTCCCGTACAGTCTCTGAACGATGAACCACCCCAAGTTTTCCCCTCGTCAAAGTCGCCACACGTTCCCATTACGCCGTCGTCAAAACAATATCTTGTGGATGCTCACATGTCTACCCCTTCATTCACCTCACTTTCCTCTCAGCTAGACTCTCCAGAAAAGGCCTTGTACAATAACCCCCTGTCTCCTCCCTTTGACCTTCTCGTAGCGCAAGCCACAAACCGCGCTCTAAGTCTTCCTGAAAACGAGGAATCAAATGATGCAGTGGATAGTCTATCCGAGGACTCGTCTCAGGAATCCGTGTTCAATCAATTGACGCAAGGCTTAGACGATGAAGAAAAGAGCCAAAAGTCGGAAGGGCGTTCGAGAAATAGGGGTGACACGACGGATACCGATACGTCTTTCGGGGACAAACCCAACAAATCTGCACCATCTGAGCATGGAGACTCACAAGTCATTTTATCCAACAACAGTAGCCCTGGGCTTTCTGAGAATCGTGGGTTAAGTCCGCCGCGTCAGAACCCACCGTTGCGCGTCAAAACACGAAAACTCAGTTTCGTTCCCCCACTGACTTCGCCGATGCACCCCTTCCCAACTTCCGTCCCTCGACAATCTTGGTACCAACCACGGCGTCGTAGATCATCGAAGCAGAAGTCGGCCTCTGAGGCATCAGGAAGCTTTTCCTCCCCCGCAAGCAGTCCTATTGCAAGGCCTGCAACACCCATCACCTCGCCCATTTCTGCCCATATTCTTCCTGCAGCAATACAAACTGTTCAATCGACCACTTCTCTTATCTCACCGTTCGCGCAATCACCTTCTCAGGCACAGTCAAGAATGCGCCAGTCGCAGGAAGAAGATTGGACGCAGACATACAGCTATCCTCCCCTCCAAACACAAGCACCACTACGTAGTCAAAGCCTGAGCCAGGACTCCTCGTAATCAATGACTGGATTCCTGTGCACTTGATAATTTCTTCTTGACCATGTTTTCTACCCAAGTATAATATATGCTGCCTTGTTTCGGCGCTTATTCAAAGCCAACTGATCGTCTCATGCTTGTTGTGCTTCTAAGGTCCCGTGATGATGATATGCTTTAGGGATCTCTTCCCCTCACGCCACTCTCTATCCGCAGTCATCCTCTCGTCGTCCATCGTACCAACAATCTCAATCCCAGTCGAGCTTCATTGAGGTAGCGCGTAACCGACCATGGAAATAGGAATCACTCGCATACCTCACGAAGCTGGGAAGTGGGACATTGTTCGTGCGATCGCCGACGTCCTTCACTCGGACGTATTTCGCTCTGAAGGCAGTCGCAAAGATAATTTCGACATTGAACTCTCAGAAAGCAAAGTTAGCGCATATCGGAATGGCGGGATGGGCCATTTGACCCTAGCCGACGAAAAAATAGCCAACAAGTTCCTGCGATACGTGGAAGAGGAACCAATCCGAGTCAAAGATCCAGCTACTGGTCGAAACCAAAAGCTCAAGTTCTTTAGAGGAAATCGTTCGAAACCATTCAGGAAAGGCTTGATAGAGACCTTGGCCAAGACGGCCTATGTGGATCCAGATGTTGAAGAGACGCATCAAAACAAATTGGCCGAACTGGCGGATCAATTCCGCGTTGACTCTGTCCAGTTTGGCATTTTCTATCGCGAACGGTATACCGACAATCAGAAAGCGCGTCTTCCACCTCGTAGCTTCTCAATAGAATGTAAGAAGGATCTTGTCAATGACGATGTTGGTTGGCTCCATTTTGAATATGATCACAAGCTTATCCGGATAACAGTCAGTGTCCACGTCTTCAGGCACTTCTCTTGTACGCTGATGCTGTGCCTTAGATATGTAATCCCGTTACTGGACAGGAGGGTTATAACATTGCTATAAACCTTTCGTCAATCCAGAAGATCGCTGTTGGCTATGATGGCAAACCCTGTCAGTACTTATTCGACTCCCTCATAAAACGTTTAAACATCGAGTTCTGATACACGATTTCACCCAGATGTATGCTTTGACACGCTCACCCCTCCTATTCTCGAATCCTTCCAATACCATCGTTCGCAAACGGGCGATAAATCCAAGGACGAACAGAAATACAAGCATCGCATTGGCGCATTGAACGAGGCTCACCATGCAGTCGCACCCTTTTCTCCCCATCTCCGTATTCTCCTCTATAAGTACTCAGATAATGATGTCCTTGACACCTTTGTCGAGATGTGCAAGGCTTCTGATCTAGCGGAGAACATTATCGTCCGATGTGACATACCTGGAATGCCACAGGTTGATGCTTCAGGACGTGGTTTCTTTACACGCAAAGCCCTTTTTGACCTTCAGCGAGAAATTCGTGCTTTCCCTTGGACCGTTGGTTTCCAGCTTGAGGCGTTGTTGCACAACGGGGCTCTACATACGGAGGAGATACGCGCTCTCCTTCGACCCGTCAGGAAGCTCTGCGAGGAAAAAGACCAAACCTATGTTGATGACTTCCTTCGCAAATATGGAGAGGCGCTGCGGGACCGACCTGCCTGGGAAAGCCCCATGGCCTGCTACAACCGTATTCAGAAGAAATACATCCAGCCCAAGATGACTATATTCACTTTCCGTTGTCGCCATGTTACCTTTACGCCCACTCGCATTCTCTTCGAAGGTCCTTATGCAACCCAGTCTAATCGCATTATTCGACAGTTCGCCGGTTACGAGGATTTCTTCCTCCGTGTTGATTTTCGTGACGAGGATAGGCTACAGTATCGTTGGGATAGAGAGGTTGATGGTGCATCATTTGTCCGCGAACGCGTGGGTGGGACCTTGAAAAATGGCTTTGATGTTGCTGGAAAACACTTTGAATTCCTCGCGTATTCGTCTTCAGCTTTGAGGGAACATGCCGTCTGGTTCATGACCCCTTTCGAGCACCCGAAGTTTGGCTTAGTCAATTCGGCATGGATTCGGAATCAGATTGGAGACTTTAAAGGCTCACCGCTCATGAAACAACCGTCGAAGTATGCTGCCAGACTTGCACAGGCATTCACTGCCACAGAGGCATCTATAACGATCAAGAAAACCGAATGGGAGCAGGTCGAAGATATCAAGCCCGCGACTTACCAGGAAGGAGACAAAAATGTGGCAGCACAGAACCTGTTCACGGATGGTGTAGGTTCAATCTCGAGGGCTCTCGGGGATAGAATATGGGATGAATTGTGTAAGAATCGTCGTGACCACGGGCAAAGGTCCATCAAGCCCTCTGCTGTGAGATAGATCATGTTTCTTCTCGTTTCCTACAAAGCTCATGCGTACCCAGTATCAAATCCGATTCTTGGGGTATAAGGGTGTTGTCGCTGTCGACGAACAACTCGATATCACGGGTGATGGCATACATATGCGCCTTCGAGACTCAATGCTCAAATTCACGGTTTCAAACGACCAAGAGGCGCCCATCGAAATTGCCCAAGCATTCGAGCATCCAAACGTATGCTACTTGAACAGGTAAGGTTCGCACATAGGTTGATAACGATTCGCGCTCATATAATCAACCAGGCCTCTCGTAATGCTCCTGGAGGACCTTGGAGTCAGCAAGGAGGCATTCCTGGCCCTTCAAGACAAAGAAGTGACAAAGGCGCGCACGATCCACGACAGCATTGAACACTTCCGAACTGTACTTTGGCATCATCACCTCGGACGACCCTTCAGGTTTTCGTGGATCATCAAACAATTACAGGAACTGGGTTTTGAGATAAACGACAAGGATCCCAACAAGCCCAATATTGATACACCATTCCTAAAGCAGATTAGGGAGGTGGCCATGATGGATATCATGAGAGATATCAAGCATTCTGCAAGAATTCTGGTACCTGATAGTCACCTTCTTGTCGGTGTTGCAGACGAGGGACCAGCGTATGAGAAACGAGGTTATGAAAATGTCTATTGTTTACGTCCCGGCCAGGTCTACGGTGAGCATCTAAGCCTCGAGTCAGATCGAGCACACTTTGAACCTTCTTAGTTTGTATTCAGGAAGGCTTTGATAAAGAGCCTTATTGGCTAGAAGGCCATTGCTTGGTCACCCGAAGCCCTGTCGCTCATATCGGGGATGGTAGGGTTCTCTCCCTTGAATATCGCCGGACGATCGTATAATTTTCTGTTAGTGCAACGTGTTAGAGCGATAGGCAAACCTCCAGCGGGAAAGCTTTGCTTGTTCGCACACCAAAAGAATGTCTTGGTTATGTCCTCCCAAGGTTTGATCTGTCCCTGTAGCTCTTCCTTTGCTGAATTAACTATGCGCTCAGGCAATCGTTCGCTGGCTTCTTGTTTAGGTGGCGGCGATGTAGACGGGTAGGTTTTCAGCCGTCCTTCCGCTAGACGTTAGATTGATGGCATCCAAGCGACCTTTTCCAAATCATCCAATATGAGCCCCTACTCCCTATGACCTACGAACGGCCAATGGAGTATAATGATCAGTGGGGCACAAAAACCAACGAGTGGGACAGTACAGTTGACGATATCTGTGATTTCGTTGTCGAGTATATCAATTCAGATGTCCTGGTATGCCTCCATTCCCCGTAGTAGAGCAATGTTGTGACCCTCTATCTAGGGACTGCTGTCCGATCGTTTGTTGATGATTGCAGGTATGTGCTGAACAATCTCTTGGGAAAGCGTGTTGCTGATACTTTGGTATAGATCAGTCTAAGGTCAGATGGTGTTTACAAGCATTTTTACATCGGTTTGACGTCCATCCAGGAAGGCATGAATGACCCGGACTGTATCAGATTAGCGGAACTTTGCTCACAAGTGAGACGAATAATTGATCATATGGGTCTCCTCTCAAATATTATTCCAGGCAGTCGATTATCCCAAGAACGGCGTGGCTGTTAATCTTGATCGCGATACGTTGCCCCGTACTTTAATCAGATGCAAGCCCGACTGGCATGCAGCGGAGGTGGTCAGCCCTCGTCCGATCGACTACTACAGGTCGAATCGCGCTCTCGGAGAGCTATATCGAAATATTACGCTCACAGAACCAGAGCCCATAGAAAAGGTTACCCACAACCGTGAGCCACTCCGTGACCCTATTTCTCAGGTTTTGCGCGAAAAGGTGGAGTATTATATTGGAGATCTTGTTCTGCCAACCCAGGAATTCTCTCGAGACCTGATGTCTCTATATCAGAGCTATCGAGAAGAACTCAACTACATCCGCTCCACCCACACCGTCTCCAACACGCCTGGAGCAAAGCTTCTTGAGGCCGAAGTAGTAGTCGGAACCATTCTGGCCAAATGTTCACAGAAGCGGTGGAGGAGTGATAGGATTTATCGGATGCGTTTACACATGACGACACAGGTCAAGGAGGTCAAGAACGAGCTTTTGCAACAGAAGGAACAGCATGAGCACTCGGAGTTGGTCGATGGTCTCCAACGGGCCTGGAGAGCATGGGAGTATAGCCAAACGCGCGAATTCTTTGAGGAAGGTTCGAACAGTTTTGGCTTTATTGCTCTCGACGTCATTCTCGATATCCTGGAACGCCTGAACACTGATATCGAGGCCCGAGTGACGTCTGACCCCTATGACTCCTCCGATAATCCATCTGACCTTGAGTCCGAGATTGATGATCAGAATCCCGCTATGATTTAGAATTTGAAGAGTTCAGGGACACTTTCGCTTCCCTATCTTTCCCTTTTAGCTCCTGGACAGGTACTCTAGGTTCTATACATTTGTTGTACTTTTATGGAAATGTTACCCGTGTATCACACACCTTCATCACTTCATCACTTTACTCATTCCCTTACGCCATGTATTGAGCTTGCTGTGCATATACCTGTTTTTGATACTGGCAGCCGCTTCTAGCCATAGCCCCCCTCATCATTGAGACTATGTCTTCATCAAATTCCGACCTGAACGACGAAAGCGCATTGACCAAGACAAAACCAGATCTCCTACTGGCTGTTTTCATCCACGGCTTCAAAGGGAACGATAATACATTCAAGGAGTTCCCACAGCGGCTTCAACATGTGCTTTCTGAGAGCATAAACAACGCTCATGTTGAAAGCATCATATTTCCTGCTTATGAGGCTAGTTATCCCTCGAAGGTTGAACGAGTTATGGTCTAACCTCCTCTGATCTACAATAGACAAAGGGAGAATTGGTGAATACGCCTCGTCAAATTCCGGTATTCAGTTCTCAAGAACGGACACGTATAGAATGCTGCTGTCATTCGTTTCGCAGATTGGCTCACTACCTTGACTGTGCAAAGGGAGAATGACCACGGAGGGGGAGCTGGGAGTGCTAAGATTGTGCTTTGTGGGCATAGGTACGCACCCTTAAGCCGTCTTCTCGGTTGAGTGGTGGGTCCTCACACAACTCAAGTATGGGCGGGTTCTTGGCTGCAGATTCATTGCTGGAATTTATAAAGACCCGGCCAGATCAAGACTGCCCTCTGTGGCCTCGAATCATTGCTTGTGTAACCTTCGACACACCGGTGCGCATCGTTTGTTCGCTTGGTGTCTAAAGGTCTAATTTTCAACCTGAATGCGTAGTTCTTAGGGATAAACCCTGGGGTCGTGAAGAATGGCGTTACGAAAGCCGCCGAGTACGCTAATGCTGCTACCACTGCTGGTTCAGCTATCTTTGGTTCCTTTGCTGGACTTGGGGCACAGAAAGCTGCTTCATCTGCGAGCACCTCCGTGCCTGCGTCGCCATGGAGTAAATGGGCACCTGCTGCGTTTGCGGTTGGTGGTGCATTGTTGGCCGGTGCGGCAGCAGGAGGAGCCTATTACAAACGCAACGATATCAACCAAGGATTCTCTTGGGTCATGGATCATATGAAATATGCTGGGAACGTATGGGATGAGCAAGGACTGCGGCGTCGCGTCGACGACTTGGTTGATGCACAAGAGAAACACGGCGTTATTTTCCGCAAGTATGCCTTTCATCTGACGCTGCATCGCTTGAATGTTACTTATCCCTCACCACCAGTTTCTATGTCCTCTTGCCCGAGGCCCCTCCCGTTCATCTTGCACCTCGCTCATTCATCGTTCAACCAAAGCGAACTTCTCGTGAGGTAAAATATTTCACTCCCATGAAGAACAAACGAGCTATCGACGAAGTGGAAGGGCACACAGGCATGTTTGACGCGAGGACCAATGATGGTTATTATAACCTTGGGTTGGTAGCAGCTAATGCCATACGCGAGGCTGTGCAGGTTGCTCGGTCCACTGTTACCGCTAAATTGGACGAGACCAGTAATGATGTATGACGAGTAGGCAAGAAGGTTCTTGTATTATGGAGGATACCTCTATTTAAGGGTGTAGTGGTTCAAGCGAAGCATTGACCGCATTATGGTCATTTATACCCCTATGACTTTAAATCAAGACGCATCGCATAAGCATCCTCCCCATCTGCATCTGAAGCGAGCTTTTGAGCCTGAGCCACGTTGTTAGTGTTAGAATACTCACAGTAACCCTTCTCTATATCTTTCACTGTGAATCCCAGGGTGTCCCGATAGAGGCTCAATGCTGCTCGATTCGATTTGCGAACGTGGAGTGAGACATAAGCACCCCGATAAACAGTAGCCATAGCTTCCTCTACAGAGGGGCCTGAGTACAGTGAGCTCCTTATTAGATACACAACTTACGGGATTGAACCATCAATTTTTTTGCTAATCCTAGTCGTCGGTACGGTCGTAGGACTGAGATGGAAGTGACATGCCCATGGGGTTCCTCTCCGTCCTTGAGGTCTTCCTCCCTGGCAAAGCATAAGTTATTGTGGCCAATTCGGAGGAGTAAAATGAAAATATATACATACATTTTCGCGAGAATATAACCTACAATGCGTCCTTTGTGGTCCTCTGCAACATAAGAAAGGGATGGCCAAGTCATGGCATGATAGAGATCTGGTGCGTTGAGTTATGCGTTCACTAAATATTCCGTTCATCCCTTTGAAGAGATGAGCGAGTGCAGATACGAACAATATCTCATTGTGTAATTTTCAGGCAGATTCTGAAGGTTGCATGCTTGCATGCCAATTAGATCTTCAACCTATGTTGAATCGGACTGTCTAGTAGATCAATGGTTCAATGGAAAAGCCGAATACTCACTTTCATAGGCCGTACGTTCATGTTTCGTGTAAGATAAAAAGAATCAAGCGTGAAATAAACTCGTAGGCGGAGTCCAAGGGTGGCCTCACGCTCAGGCTGCGACGAGAATGAGGGAAAGTTTTATCTCCAGACTTCAAGACTGAGATTCACCAAGCAAACAACCAACAACCCCATCAAACCTAGACCGCCGTTGCGGCCCGCTAGCAGGGACGGTCCTCTCATTTCCATTCACAAGCTTTGGCAAGGAACATCATGAAACTCGAAGCCACCGGCATCACGGGCTCTCAATGAATGATAATCCAAGGCGATGATTCACTTACATATATGATACACTACTTATTCTAGGTCTAATTAAAGTATTAACTAAGTATTACATCTCCCGCCTTACCTGCTAATTTTCTCTTAGGTTTACCATCTGGCTTAGTGCCAACAATCATGATGTTCATGTCCGTCGTAGGTATCTCCTCTTTCACTGCTTCGTCGAGCCTATCATCAAGGAATGCAAGCGAGAGCCGGATGATGTTGTCAAAGATTGTCATATCATCTTTCTTACGAAGGATTGGAAGGAGAGAGAAATCCGAAAATGATATATGTTTGCTTCCAACTGTAAAGGTCGTTTAGCAGTTTCTCGAGTAACGTAGACTAAAGACTCACCAAGAGTTGCTATCCGCCGTCCTTGAGGTTCCCAGGTAGCCATAATCTCCTCAAGGCGAGCATAATGGTCTTTCCAGAGGGTGAAAGTCTCTGAATTGATCACGAACATCTTAGGCGGTCCTATGACCAGACTCGGCTCTGGAGAACCAACAGCGTCGGCGGATGGCATATTGTCTTTCAAGGACGACTGGACTGATGCCTCCGCCAGTGTTACATCGTCCGGTGCCTGCTTTGTAGGAGCATATGGTGCCGGGCCTGGAGAAGGGAGAGGATCCAACCAAGGGTCGAGAACAATCACTTTAGAAATTGGTATAGGCACATGGCTGCCTGCAGGTTCCGTGGACAACAGCGAGAACTGATATAGATCATTATCAAGTATTACTTTCAAAAAAAGGTAGTGTAGCAAACTCACAGCAGTTGCACCACCAAAGGAATGGCCAGTGAGGAAAATATCTTCATTATGCCTGATTATACTGCTTCCGCTGGAGGAAAGGCTAGACCAGCTTGCCTCGTCAAGCGGTATCCTATCAATATTCTCAATGTCCACTTTTGAGCTTTCTTGAACAAACTTCTTAAACACTTGATACATAATGTAAATTTCGTGATGTCGGAAAGCAAGCTGTTCACCCCTCAAAGGTTTTGGGAAAGCGACGGGTTCTTCGCCATTCTCCCAGCTAATAGAGATTCAGCTCTAGAGTTGCAAATAGACCGTGTCAAGAACTCACTAAACATCTGTCTCCCGAAGATAAACAACAGAACGGTGTATAGTCTTTGTATTTCCTTCCCAAGATTGAGGCCGACAAGCCATACCAGTGCCATCTCGATGTTCAAGTGCTAGGACTACCTTTCCAGATGCCGCCAAGCCCGAGCAATATTGACTGTACGTCGTCCGGCTTCCTCCAAGGCCATGGGAGAAGATTACGAGCGGCCACTGCTTTTCTTTATAACCATTGGCTTTTTCAGGGTGCAACAGAGGGGCGTTGAGGTAAGCTGGAACTCTGATTAACGATCCAAAAAGGTAAACTGCTGGCCATAAAAGCCAACTCGAAACGCCCATATAGGTTGATAGGCCCAACAATGAATCACTGAGAGGCCTAGACAGAAACAAATTCAGCAAGGCCTGGTCGAAGTTTACTGGAGGGTGACCGACCTGAGCAACCAATCAAACCCTTTGAAGGGATTATTAGACACATCGGCCGGATAATACGCCGTGAACGCTATCTCTTCCAGTTGTAATGCATGGTTTGTCGAATCTGGCCGTGTAGTTGTAGGTGTCTTCAGTTTCGCCTTTCCTACTTGCACCGCAGGCCTGACCGGGGTAATAAACGTAGTTGCGCCGACTGGAAAACGTCCATGGATTGGCGGCAGCGACAGCATTGAAAAGCTGAATGGGAATTTGTATATTGCTAGGAGAGGAAGAGGAGAGGAAGACGGAAAGTAGCTTTGGTCAGGTAAGTACCATCCGGGAAGTGAGAAAGTCGTCGCTGAGGCAACGTAGCGGACTGTACGCTGAGTAACAGCCCGACCGCCGAGGACACTCGAGATAAGTATACGAGAATGATGTAACCGACGTTTGTCGGCGGCCAAGAAAAGCGATCAGTCGGCAATCATTCGAAACCGGCATAATCACGTGTGACATCATCACTCAGTCGTGTCCTGTACACAGTACTTGACGGCCAGTGTCAAGATCTCCATTATATAGCTAAAGACTAATCACAAAGCGGTAGAAACAATAGGGATGTGTGTTCAATACTACGATACGGTGAAAATTCTGCGCTGAGAAAATAACGGAAAGCTACAATTCAAGGGAATGGGCTGAGGACATATGATACAGATGAGAAATACAAAGTAAACAAATGTATGACAATCAGTGGCGAGGATAAGGTCCTCCAGGTGGAGGTGGGTGAGGTGGATAGGGCTGGTATATGTTGTCCTGGTGGTTGCGCCCGAAGTGGAAGACCCCTCGCAATGTTCTCCCAACGTTCCAGTGATTTCCAGAACCATCTTCAACAGCGGAAGGGCCAGGCACACCCTCACCGTTCGATGAGGTAGCATCAACCATAGACCACTGATCAACTTCCATCGGGTTAGTTTGAACATCCATTGCGGTGGCGCTGGCGTCTGGTGGGATATATTGCCCATAGTGGTGTGACGACATCTGATGGTCCAGCACTTGGTCTCCTTGAAGATGCGCTATCTCAGCGTGTTGGTGATCCGGGGCTGAATACTGGGCGAACGGGATGCCAATCTGACCACCTGTTGAACCGGATGACGTCTCAACTATTGGTAGCATGTCCGATATTGACTGGTCACCGTGTGCACCCTGACGCCCACGCCTGGATGGGCCTGGTATAGATACAGGGACTGCGGTCCCATCTTGAATGTGGGCATTGAGGCGGCTGGTGGCGCCAAGGATATTGACAGAAGGTGGAACGTTGTTTCCTTCTCGCCCTGCTCCTATAGTTGAGGTTGGATTGGTGACACCTCGAGGAGATCTCTCACGATTAAAAACAAACTCATGAGCCTGTGGCTGGCTAGGCCCGCTTCGACCGGCTCGTTGCACAGTCACATTTGCAGGGGCCGGCGGTTGAATAGCAGGCGCTGCCGGTGCTTGCTCTATTTCAGCCTCGGCATCTGGCTCTGGCGTGCCGTCATGGTCATTAAAAATCTCGTAGTCGTCATCCTCGTATTCAGTATCATCAGTCGCATTAGTCTCATTCATGCTGTCGAAAAGTTCAGTGAGATGGTTACGCAGTTGCGAGATGCCTCTTCCCGAGTAGACACAGAACGCCGCGCGTTGTGCCGTATTGAACTCCTTCACGAGGTATGAGCCATTAATGATCTATTTAGAGGTAATTTGACTAACCTTAGGGGCTTCGCGGCAGTACTTTTGAAGGTCTGGATCACGGAAGGCAGGAATTCCAGTAAGACTCAGGTGAGTCAACTTGTGGAGTTTTTGCAGGAGGAAGTGAATTGCCATGACCGTAATTTGGTCGCAATAGGAAAGGTGAATTCGCTCCAGGGTGGCATGGCGTTCAGCGAGGGCATAAATAGCCTCGTCAGTCAGGTTGTTGACGCGCACTAGACCGACCCTGCGAAGCTTGGGCAATGCAGAAAGTTCAAAGACAGACATGTCGGTGAGTAGTGTGCAATCTATCAGACGAGCACAATAAGCTTTTGTGGAGGATGAGATAAAGTCTACTCACTCGCAAAATCGATGTATCGAAGTCTTGTACAAGACCTCGCTAGGACACGGATCGACCTGTCCGTGATCCTATTCGCGTGGCCAAGGTGGAGGTAATGCAGAGACCTGCCCAACTTGCTTATCGTTTCAATAGCCCTGTCAGTCAAAAGACCACACTTGGACAGCACCAAGTTCCGGATTTTGGGTGCGTGCGAGACGATACCCTCAATGGCATCATCAGTGATCTTTGAGCATGCGGTCAAGTCTAGCATACGAATATGCTCAAATGAACGATTAAGGACGAGGGGCGGTAGTGACTGATTAGGATCGTGATTGGATAGAGAACCAAAGGGATCGACATCTGGCAGCGCCCGTTCTCCAATCCGAGGGGAAGCCGGGAAGGCACTGTCTGTTAGTTCAGGACAGTGAGCCAGGCGCATCTCGCGCATATGGGTACAATGCCGCCACAGTTCCCGCACACCAACGTCCGTGACTTGAGAGCAATGGTCGAGGTCGATCTCTAGGAGTAGGGGGCAATTCTTGGCAAGGGATTTCACAGACGTGTCTGTAATCTTCGAGACGTTGCTGAGCTTGACACGACGGAGGAGGGGGCATGACTCGGCCAAAGCCAATATACCAGTATCAGAAACTCCAGTGCAACCTGAGAGATTGATGCCCTGCAGGCGTTTGGCGGCGTGTGCCAGACCAATTAAAGCACCATTAGTGGTTTGGACGCAATTGGTGAGATCGATGGCGATGAGATGCTGAAAGCGTGTAAAGAAATGCTCAAAAAGCTCGGCGGATACACCCCTGCAATTGACGAGTGTCAAGCGCTCGAGTCTATCGCAACCAAAGAATTTCAGGAGAACATCATCTTTGAGAGATGAGGCGAGGTTGAGGAGATTAAGACGTCGAATGAAACGGGAGTAGGTAAATGTTTGGACTAGATTCCCAAGCACAGTGCCCATTCTGACCATTGTGCCGTACTTGGGAAACATTGGCTTATGCCATAGGAGTTCGACGGCACATTCGCACCATTTCCTGGAGACGAGAACACAGTTGAGGAGATCCCGAGTAACGGTAACGTGCTTGAATATGTTAATGAGGATCTCTGCTGGGATACGTGTGACGGGTGGATCTATCCCGGTCTTGATTGGAGAGGCAACCAGTGGCGGTTTCGACGACCACTGGGCAAGGACTGGGGCTAGGGGAGTGGATGCATTGTCTTGGCCGGCAAAGAAAACCGACTTAGCCTGCTCATCTTCGTCGTAATCGTCGGAGAGGGAGGTATTTGAGGGCGCGTTGTGAATGTACATGGGGGTAAGGGGACAAGATGAGGGAAGAATAACGTGTAGGGAGGCTGCCCCAGAGAGCAGGGCTTGGACAGCGAGGGTGTGACCCAAGCTGACTAAGCAGTCGTCCCGTTAGCGATGCGACTTTTCAGCTATCAAAACTTTGTATTCTACTTTGTTCTGTTCTCGGATTGATACATTCACAGATCCTGAATGAGGGTTCGAGGTCTCTTCCCAGAATCTCCCAGATCCTCTAATGCATCTCCGTCGAACCCCATACTGTCAGCCTCTCTAGATGATGCTAGTTATACCACTTTTGATGATCTCGTAGCATCCTACCATATGCCTCCTCCTGGGCCCAAATATTTTGAGGCGAGGCGGCAGCTCTGGCTCATGCCCAGGCCTGATAGAGATCGGAAGAAAGCCCGCTCACCCGAGTCTTCTGCCTACAAAAAATTGGTGGAGATTCTTCAAATGCCTGATGCCGTCTACAGCGACTCTTGTTGGAAACGTGGGGTTGAGAGGGCTTGGAAGGGGCTTTCCAAAGGAGAACGTCTCAAACATAGGTTGCCTCTAGGCCTCGCTGTATGTTGGATTGCATTTACTATTTATAGGTATCCAAGTATCAATCTTATTCCGCTTCAGATCAAGGTTCTGCACGCATCCTGGGTACGTGATGATACCTGGCCAGCGGGCATGCGAGTGCCAGAAACAGACAATGAAGGCCAAGACGAGCCTATATCTGAACCGGTTATTCTCGAACGCATCGATATCACACAGTTACCTTCGGAAACCCCTTCGATCCCATAGCACGCCGCTGAATTACAACGGCACCAGAGGCCGATCTCGAACATTTTCTTGATTAATGGTGCGTTATTCGACTATAATATCGCGGCAAGGGATGATGATTGCTGTGACAAGTTCTGTTACGCTATGTAGCGCTATGCTAAAAGATTTGGAGAAGCCATACTTTGAAATACGATTCATGATCGCGACGGAGGAGAGACCTGAAATGACGATCAATACATTGTAGAGCAGATAGACAGCCAACACACCAGTATGACACCGTCTCCTCTCACGAAGAGCATCTCAGATTTTCGCTTCGCGACCTAGGTGCAATTTATTCATTAAGCATGCAAGGTATAATGCTCAGATACAACCGTACATTGATAGCCTGAGTTGGTGAATCCGTATCCACTATCATGATAGTCTCCTCTACATCGCTCAGGATGAGATTCATATGTCCATCATAGGCCTAAGCCAAGGTCTTCAACCAAACGAATTTATGCAGGACGCATGTCACGTACTTACATGAAGTATACCAGTTAGCTCTCGATCCCCTCTTAGCTTCACAAAAACGCGTTCGCTAAGCGACAAGCGAATCAGGTCAAACGGTTCCTGGATTCCAGATACTGCTGCGGGATCCATGAATATCGAGATAGAGAGGCTTCCATACTCAATGGCCACTGGCAATCCCTGCATTAGCAGTCACGTGAGAATCAATATTTTGAACTCCGCAGATTGTCAGTGGTTGGCAAGTGACCTCCCCATCGTCGTCGACCTTCACCATGCCAGTAAGCATCTTCGTTTCATGTTCCTGAGTCGCACACTGACTGACATCCCGTCGTTGACATAGAAACATTATTGCGATTACTGTGATGTCTTCCTAACCCACGACTCAGCATCAGGTGAGCCCGTTTGACCGGATATTTCACCAAAGCAATTCCTCAACGTTTTTCTTAACCAGTACGAAAGGCTCACAATAATGGTCGTAATCACTTAGCGAACGTCAGAGATTACTATGCCTGTGCGTTGCTTTCAATGCATCCTGCTTGAAACCTAACTCACAGCCTTCATTCAGCGCTTGGACATGACAAGGCGCAAAGTATTATTGACCAAATCACAGCATCATACGAGTCCACAGGTGGGCCTCCTCCAGGAGGTTTTGGCTTTGGGCCCCAGCATCTAGGAGCACCTCCCCCCAACTTTGGTCCCCCTCCCGGCTTCGGCGGTCCAATGCCCCCACCAGGCTTCAATGGAGGTATGAGAATAGTTCTTTGCTTACTTCTTTCAAAGCAGCTGAACGATTGTCAAAGCTCGCCCACCATTTCCTCCTGGTCCAGGATTCCCTCCCATGATGCCCGTAGGTGCGCCGCCCTTCCCTCCTAATGGGATGCCACCACCAGGAATGCCACCCCCCGGTGCCTTTCCTCCAGGTATGCCTTCATGTTATTCTAACTAACTTTGTCCCTTATACTGACGTTTTGACTCAGGTGGACCTCCCTTCCCCCCAGGCGGCGGTCCTCCAGGTTCTCAGAGCCAACCACCTTTTCCTTCGGGTGGCGGTCCACCAGGAAACCAGCAGACCTCGCCTAACGGAGGCCCCCCAGGCCCACCGGGAGGTATGCACCCTGATAGGATGAGGATGATGAATGGTGGAAGGTAGGCCCCTATAGCAACGAAAGCGCTATTACACAGGTGTGATGGATGGTATGCACAATTATATTCTTCGGTAGCCTTTGTACATCAAAATCAAAGTAAGATTGTTCACTTCACTTTTCTCGGAAATATTCTCGCCACGATATACATCAATTACATGAGAGTGAGGGTCCGATAGGTCCGAGGAACCGGTTCGGTGCCTAAAGAAATCTACTTGTGCGACAATCTTAGCAGCGAACCGGCCGAGTCAACCGCCTCGATGTGATGCTGGTCGCTGAATGCCGCAGTCCCAGAGAAACTCCATAAATATTATAGACCTCTCATAGCTGAGCTTAGAGCTAGCAATGAATTGAAGATCTGTGGTGTTGCTTGTGTATTAAACAGCCTGAGATCCGGGTTTGACTGAGTGAGAAGAGCAGCTGGCAGTTCGTCTTGATGGAAAGTGAGCTGATTGTGATTTGTCAAAACCATGCTCACTCCAAGCTTAGCGGGCTGCCGTGGTAGTCCCAGCCCACCCCCCAACACCAATGAGCTAGAAATTACGCTCGCCAGCATCATGGTTCGGTGGTGCGAACTTCGAAGCACTAGTGGAGTCCATTCTAGGCGAAGCGCTGATCAGCGTTCAGCCTGTGAAAAGACGAACGTGCGTCGCCACTAACCCATTTGGAAATCGGTCATGGTTGGCAAACCGAGTGGCACTCTATATATAGGTTTACGTCGGTATCATCCTCTCTCCTTTTTCGCCCACCACCGCGAGACTGCTGCATGTCGACACAACCTCTCCTGCAACGTACCGCGACTAAGCGCATTGCACTTCCCGTTCGCGTTGAGCCAAAGGTCTCCTTTGCCAACGAACGTACCTTTTTATCATGGCTACACTTTACCGTTGTCCTTGGTGGCCTCGCTGTGGGTTTGTTGAACTTCGGTGACAAGGTAAGCAGAAGCTCAGCTTGAGGTCAGGGGTTAGCGATGAATTCCTTTTTCGTCTCTTAGGTCGGAAAGATTAGCGCTGGAATGTTTTCTGTCGTTGGTAAGTTCCCAGGCCAGTTAGGTCTTCCGAGCAGGACTGGAAACTGAAACATGGTTCCTTGTCCCTTTAGCCATGGCTATCATGGCTTATGCGCTGTACACCTACCACTGGCGAGCTGCCTCAATCCGTCGCGGTGGACGAGGTCCATATGACGACAGAGTTGGCCCAGTATGTTTTCCGTGATATTTGTCTTCCCCATTTGAGTGGTAATCTGATTCCTGAATTTTGATTGCAGACTGTGCTTTGCGTCGCTCTTTTAGGTATGTTGCTCTTTCAATCTCCTTAAGTCATGGTCTGACCATTTTTGTAAAGTCGCGGTTATCGTCAATTTCGTATTGAGGTTTACTGAGGGTTAAGGGCTGGAGTCTCAGGGGCTACCTCTCTTTCGTGCATCGCTATGTACTTCTTTGATGTTGTAATTGTCTTGTTTGCCTCTCACAGTGTTCTTTGTGACTCCGATTCACATTGGGTTATCTAGCTACATACAGACAGTCTTTAAAATCCAGCTGCATCTCAACTCCGCTTCTGTCTCTTTGTGTTTGGTCGTGTATCTACTGAAGAAACGGACATAGACCTTCGAGACTATGAATCGAAGTTAGAGACGAATGTTGGCATTACAGTTCGGCCTTACCTGTTTACGACTGCCTCTACCACTTCGTGCACTAGCGACACTCTGGGCCCGACCGTCTTCCCCATTCTCGCCATCCGCTATGCTCTCATCAACTTCCATCCCTTCGGCTTTGACCCCATCACCCTCTGGCCCCTCTTTCAAGCCCAATTGTGTGTTGAGCACCTGGATATCATAGTCTGCTTTGTCCACGAGTCGCTTGGTCTCGATCAAAAACATGGTGGCTTCAACGAGGGAGTCCAGTAGTGCAACGTTGTCTCGCGTGGGCATAACCAGCCGTGTGTGTGAGATACCCAGCTCTTGCAATGCTTGTGTAACCTTGGGCGCAATAGCAGCCTTAGGCATAGGCAATTTGAAAGACCGCATAAAGGCTGGCTGATGTGCAGCCTTCGTCGCAGAAGTCGTATTGGACAGTTCCGTCCGAATAATGCAGTTCTGGGCGTCTAGAGGAGTATGTCAAACGACAGGCACGTGCATGCGAGCTACGAAAGCTTACCAAAAGCCGCGTTCTTTGTTGGCTGCGGTCTTTTGATGACGGGTGCACTGATAGTTGATGTAGACGGTGTAACGGGTGATTCTGAATCAAGTCCATTCTTCCGTTTCTTGACTTTGGGGTCAATTGGAAGCAGCTGACCAAGTGATGAGACATCGTCTTCTGTAATATCCGGAAGGCCAGAGTCTATGCCACCGAGTAACCGTAAGAGGTCTTCGCGTTCCCTCTTAAATCGCCTTTCATTTTGCTCGAGCTTCTTAATTTCAATGTAGAGTGCCTCTTCCTCCAGTACTTGTTCTGGAGTTCGGTTTTCGAGGCTCATCACATACTTCTTGCGCATGAGCTCCCGTTCTAGTAGAAAATATCAGGAGATGAATCGCAAGTGATCAGGTATTGACTTACCTTTGTCAAATTGGAAGCTGGATAGTAACGTTGCTTTGCTGGCTTCATCACCGGCCCAAGGTCGATTGCGAATAAGCTTTCGACAGACGCTATAATATCTATCTTTGAGATCCTTAAACATTACTCAGGCCCACCATTATCGTTGCATTTGAAGCAGCGCGTCGTACCTCTAGTGTCCGTGACGGTCCTCCAGGAAATTCATAACGGTCGTGGATGATATACCACCGCGAGTCAAAGTCCTGGACTGAGTTGAATAGATAGTCTGTCTCCTCTTTCGTCCATTCTTTGTCTGAAAATGGTATTCATGAGCAACTGAACGGCCATTTTCGCGCGAGAGGCCAACCTTCGAGAAAACGAACATATTCGTCTTGTGAGTAAGTGTAATTGTTCGTTTGGACGCTGTATTTTGCAAAGGCATAATCTGTCGACACATAAGTAAGCAAATATAAGGATGAGTCACAAGTAATTTACCTGCATTAGCATCTGAATTGGCTTTCACCCAATGCCTGAGTTCTAAGCCGTCCGACCGAGCCTTGTTTTTGAACGAGCGCCACTCCCTTATAATATTGTTATAGCCCGTCATATACACCATAGTTGATAGAATACATACCATCTAGTCCTCGTGCCAATTCCAAGGTTGGGCTTTTGCTTCAGACGCGGTTTAGAAAGCTGAGCAGCTAGCGTAGGTGCTGAGGGACCAATGAGAGAATACAGTTCGCGAGATATCCCCTCCGGTTTTCTGACATTAGAAGAGCCTGTCCGTTTCGGCTGCGAAGGTCCCGCCGAGGCATTGGCCTCAAGAGAAAGAGCACTGCGAATGTCTGCAGCCGAGGCGTTCATGGTGGTGGTAAATGTGAAGGAGTGATGGTCACGTGTGATCGAGATTCTGATGTCTAGTGCTAATCTTAGACGAGCGGGGTGCGCACTATATGAGCATCACCACGCCGAGAACAAGCTGGGGTATCAGTCCCTTCTTTTCCTGCCGTTTCTGCATCATTGCAACCAGCGGGGCTACCTAGCCTTGTGGGAACTGCTGAATCCGGCTAATCATCCGCAGCAATAGACACGTTTTGTTCAGCAACCATCATGGACTCTCCCACTTCCCTCTCGAGTCCCAACATGGATGAGACCTTTGTGAACGTCTGGCTCGACCATGACGAACCAGTTGAGGACCAGTCAAAGAAGGACTTTTACAAATCCTGGATTCATTATGGTCTGTTCTGCATGACACCTGATAGACATTGCGCTCATCCTATGTGCATTGCCAGCGTCGGCCAAGCACAGCGATCCGGGTCTCACAGGGTGAGACTACTCTGCCCATTCCACTTATTGTAGCTGACACCGGGCTCAGGGCGCATAGACTCCGCAAGCTCTATCCCAAGCATGCGATTGTTTCCACCCAGGCCTACGACCTCCAGATCCTGGGTTTCCCTGGTCTTACAGCCACTCCGTTGTCAACCAGTCCTCTTATCACAGATGTCATCTTCCAGTCGCTGCCCAGGAGTGCTGGTGGTCCCCCTGGATTACTCGTCGATCAAGTCAGGGTTGGGGCGTTCGAGGTTGTCTGGAAGGTGCGTTCAAATCTTTACATTATCTTTTCTGCACCCACTAATAAAAGATTGTGCCGCCAGGGTTATGAATTCTTGGTCTATATTGGCAGCGTAAGTTAGTTTCAATCTTGTTATATCACAAATTGAAGGATTCACAGTATCCAGCCACATACGGGGGAACTATTACCCAATACTATGTCCTTCACGAAGGTGAGAGCGGGAAGCGGTTTCATTGAACTTAAGACTGACGGGTCGATGGAATAGGCCCCGAAGAAAGGGCTCGGCTGCTCCTCAAGACTGTGGGCGCATGGGCACATGAACTCAACAATGAAATTTGGGTGTTTAACCAAGGTTTCTGGCAAAAGGGCTCAGTGCTTTGGCAAGAGATACAGAAGGCGAACTGGGATGACGTCATTTTGAAGGAGAGCTTCAAGAAATCCCTACAGAAAGACATTTATGGTTTCTTCTCCGCGCAAGAAATATACAAGAAGCTTTCTATTCCTTGGAAGGTGAATCATTATTCCGATTCTCGACTTATTTTCATCGCTAATTCCACGTTCAGCGAGGACTCATAATGTATGGACCGCCTGGTTAGTCCACATTCTCTTGCCTATACTCTATTTAACGCGGATCAGGCAATGGGAAAACTATCAGTGTAAAAGCCATCATGAAGTCTTGCAACGAGAACGGATTCGTTCCTCTATACGTCAAGTCCTTCCAAAGTGAGTATCCTCTTCCACCTCTTTAGGATGATTGGATTTACCCCCAAGTTGAGGCTATAAGGGGGAAGAGGGTGCCATTCAGGACGTTTTTCAGCAAGCACGACAGGTCTCGCCCGCCTGCTTAATTCTAGAAGATCTGGATAGCTTGATCAATGATCGCAATCGGTCATTCTTCCTCAACCAACTTGATGGATTGGATAGCAACAATGGACTCCTTATCATTGGCACAACCAACCATTTCGACCGTTTGGATCCTGGCCTAAGCTCGCGCCCCAGCCGGTTCGACAGGAAATAGTAAGTGTTTATGCAGTCTGGACTTGCTCGGCTTGCTGAACGCCATAATGTGGGACTGTAGCCTTTTCGATGATCCAGATGCTGAAGAACGCGCATTGTACGCCAAGTATTGGCAAAAGAAGCTCTCCGATAATCCAGAACTCGAGTTCCCTGATTCCCTCGTGGAATCTGTGGCCAAGATGACCTCAGGCTTCAGTTTCGCTTATTTGAAGGAAGCCTTGTACGTGCCATGCTTCTGACCTACGTACAACCTTTTGACTTCAGCACTCCAGCGTCTCAACGCTTGTGACCCTTGCTGGTATCCCTGGAGACAAGCCGAACTTTGGCGACCTCCTAAAGAATCAGATCCACGATCTCCGCAAACAGCTCGACGACCAGAAACCTGGCAACGACGCTACTACCACCAGATACTTCGATAATACACAAGCTTCAGTTGAGTTGCAGGTTCCGAAAGATTCTCGGGACATTCGCATTCTGCTGGACGCCTTAAACGACCGTGTTGCGCAACAGAGCCCGCAAGAAAAGATTTACAGCATGTTCCACCCGACTGAACCTAGTGACCAGCTTGACCCAGACGCTCGACGGGTTCGAATCCTGCTTGATTCTCTATCTGATTCCGTCTCACAAATGGATCTGTCCTCCCCCACGTATCGGAAATATGTCACTCGGGATGTATGTAGTGATGTTCAGGACGATTCGCGCTTCTCTGACCTCCAATTCCAGGATCTTCCTGTAAGTCAGGATGGCATCGGAGGCAGGGTCTACCAGCGGCGTTTACCCACACCTCCTGGACCTCCCGGAATGCCTTGGGATGGCGTTTCATCGGCTCATCCGACTCCGGGCTCCTTTGTCCATCCTCAGCCTGTTCGTAACCGCCGTAATGTTTTTGATGCAAGTAATTTGGCTTAGTTCTCTTCGTGTATTGTCATGTCATTCCGAAACCCGTTCCGGAAGCACATTTGTGGTATTAGCTATAACAATGTGTACTTTTCGGGTCCTGTAAACTATCAGTAAACTCTGAGCCATGGCCTGTTCTGGCCGACGTGACCCTTGATAAGGATGTAAAGTTAATCTTATCTCGATTTGGTTATATAGATGCAAATCCGATCAATGACTCCCAAACAGTCTTCTTTCCTTCCTACTTACTTATCTAGTCTTCCCGTCGACCTCGCCACGAAATATATGTCCAAGATCAGACCAGAGAACGAAGCTCTCGTCTCATTATTCCAGTCCATTGGGCTTACCCAAGCCAAGGCATTGGAGGCAGCAAAATCTCCGAAGCCAGCTGCCATCTTGAAAGACATTGTAGAACAACACGATCTAGTTTCAAAGAAACCTGGAGAGAAGGAAGCTGGACTACTTGTTGGTTTGGCGAGTGCGCTGAATAAAGCGCAGAACGCTACCAATGTTGAGAGAGATTACGTGCTGAGGAGAATTTTGAATGGGGACCTCAAAACCATAGATCAAGTGAATGGTAAGCCTCAGTTTAATTCATTAAATTGTAGCTGTATCGGAAATAACTAGAGATCCTCCCCTATGCCAATGATCTACAGCTGCAGTCAAGTACATGGACGCGAACAAATCTCCGGTCAATGATCAAGAATTTGACGATGCGTGCGGCGTTGGTGAGTCGTGTGCTTGTCAGAGTCGAAGGCAGTTTTATGAAAAATGGTACCTCCAGGATTCGTTATCACTTCTGATGACATCCTCGCCCAAGCCAAGGACTATGTCACCTCTACCGCTGTCGCCGGCTGGGCCAACCTCGGTGCAACGCTAGGTAGCCTCCGAAACAGCCCAAGGCTGCGATGGGCTAATCCTCTAGACGTGAAGAATGCCGTTGAACGAGTGTTTTTGGAGACGTTCGGACCCAAAGAAAGCGCAAAACCCAAAGCCAAAGTATGAGCGAGTTTACAAGGCCACTTTGTGCCAATGCTCATTCTTAAATAATCTCAGGAGCCCAAGAAGGAGCCCAAGAAACAAGAAAAGCAAGAGATACCCGCTGCGGATGCTGCTGCCACCCGGAAGGCAGTTTTTGAAGAAGGTTTCTTAGGATCACTTCACAAGCCTGGTGAAAATCCCCAGATCCACCCCCACCTCAAAGAACAGCATCTCGCAGCAACGAAGGGTGCAGTCTGGACACGATTTCCACCGGAACCCAACGGCTACCTCCACATCGGGCACTCCAAAGCAATTTTTGTCAACTTTGGATATGCAGCTCATAATGGAGGAAAGTGTTACCTCCGATATGACGATACCAACCCGGAAAAAGAGGAAGCCCGATACTTTGAGAGCATCCTAGAAATGGTTAGATGGCTTGGTTTCGAGCCATGGAAGATCACATATTCGAGTGATTATTTCGACGAGCTATACCAGCTTGCAGTAGAGCTGATCAAGAGAGATAAAGCCTACGTCTGCCATTGTACTCGTGAGTTGAGAGTTTTTTCCATTTGGTTGACGACTTATCTTGAGCGCAATTCATGCAGAGGAGGAGATCAAAGCCGATCGCGGAGAAAAGAAGGCAAAGCCCCGGGCATGTGTTCACCGAGGTCGACCTATCGAGGAATCGCTCGCTGAGTTCGAGAATATGAAGAACGGCAAATATAAGCCTAAGGAAGCCGCCCTTCGAATGAAACAGGATCTTGAGGACGGCAACCCTCAGATGTGGGATCTAACAGCCTACCGCGTTCTCGAAACACCTCATCACCGTACTCATGACAAATGGAAGGTTTATCCTACGTATGACTTCACTCATTGTCTCGTTGATAGCATGGAGAACATCTCGTAAGTACGATGGAGTTCGTGTGTTGTCCATGGATCTGAATCGGCCTAGGCATTCGCTTTGTACAGTAGAGTTCGTCGCTTCTCGCCAGTCCTATGATTGGCTTTGTGATGCGCTGGAAGTTTACAAGCCCAGGCAGTCTGAATACGGCCGCCTAAATCTCGAGGGGACGATCATGTCTAAGCGAAAGATCTTGGCACTCGTAGAGGAAGGTTTTGTCAGTGGTTGGGATGATCCTCGCCTCTACACTCTCATCGCTCTGCGGCGTCGCGGTGTCCCACCAGGCGCTATCATTTCGTTCGTCAGCACCCTCGGTGTTTCCACTTCTACCACCAGTATCGAGATTGCTCGTTTCGAGCAGGCTGTTCGTCAGTACCTCGAAGGAACCGCTCCTCGTCTCTTGATGGTGTTGCGCCCGCTCAAGGTCACCATCGAAAACCTTTCTGAGGACTATGTCCTAATCGTGGAAAAGCTTCTCCATCCCAAAGTTCCTGAGTTTGGTACAAGCAAGATTCCGTTCAGCCGCACGATTTACATTGATCGTGACGATTTCCGCCTGGAAGATTCTAAAGACTACTTCCGCCTCGCTCCTGGGAAGACAGTTGGGTTATTCCAAGCTCCTTATCCCATTACTTGCACTTCCTACAAGACAGACCCCTCCACAGGCGAAGTCACCGAGCTCATTTGTAAATTAGAGAACGAGGGCCCTAGAAAGAAGCCTCAGGCATTCATACAATGGGTTGCCGAGCATGCACCTTCAGGAAGCCCCGTTCGAATCGACGAGGTCCGCGTCTTCCACCGATTATTCAAGAGTAATCGCCCAGACTCGGATTTCCGAAATGACATCAACCCAGACAGTCTGGAAGTTATCAAGGGAGCGATGGTTGAAACGGGTTTCTGGTCATTGGCGAAGCAGTCTTTCGCTGAAGCCCGCAAGAACGCCGAGGAGCGAACGAAGTCAGCTTTAGCCGAGAACAAAGATGTCAATGCAGCAGAAGACACGCCACACGTTACGAGCGACCAGCTGGTCGGCAATGAATGTATTCGATTCCAAGGACTTCGGGTGGCTTACTTCGCAGTTGATAAAGATTCTCGTATCGCAGCCGTCAATGAAGCACCCAACGTAGAAGCGAAAAGTGGTCAAGGAGATTACTTAATCCTCAACCAGATCGTCACTCTGAAGGAGGACTCTGGTAAATCCACCTGACTCCATCCAGAATCGAGCACTCCCTCAAATCACTAGACTCCGTATGTACAACATAATTACCTCATTTACCGATTGTTTTACCTCCCATTGCCCTTGCTTTTCGTATATTCTGATCATTCAATTGCGAGAAATTAAATTGTATGATTTTGAACAGAAATCGTGAAATTCCACCATGACAATGAGGTATACGTGAAGAAAATCGTGACAGAATGAATGTGAAAATTATTACGAACTAGACTCCGGAGAAAACAGTTGCGACGAAGTGGGAAAAAAAACTCAGTACTCGGCTTCCTCGACATCAGCAGAGTCGATACCGACTTCCTCATAATCCTTCTCGAGGGCAGCCAAGTCCTCACGAGCTTCGGAGAATTCACCTTCCTCCATACCCTCACCGACATACCAGTGCACGAAGGCGCGCTTGGAGTAAAGGAGATCGAACTTGTGGTCAAGACGGCTCCAGGCAGAGGAGATGGCGGTAGTGTTAGACAACATGCACATGCTGCGGGAAACCTTAGCCAAATCACCACCAGGAACGTGTGCCGGGGGTTCATTGCAGATGCCGAGTTTGAAACCAGTAGGACACCAGTCGACGAATTGGATGGTGCGCTTGGTCTTGATGATGGCAACAGCGGCGTTGACATCCTTAGGGACGACATCACCACGATAGAGCAAAGCACAAGCCACTAATCCATCGGTCAATATTCCGAAAAGTCTGGATAAATGAAGAATTTACTATATTTGCCCTCACGGGGATCGCACTTGACCATCTGGTTGCCAGGCTCGAAGCAGGAGAAGGTCATATCTGCGACCGAGTTCTGCTCGTGGTGAGCCTTCTCTGCAGATATGATGGGGGCAAAGGTGGCGAGAGGGAAGTGAATACGAGGGAAGCTATTTGATTATATAATTAGTACTTATACTCCTGCTTCACAAGAGAATGGAGCTTACGGAACTAAGTTGGTTTGGAATTCGTTCAAATCGACGTTCAGGGAACCATCGAAACGCAATGAAGCAGTGATAGAGGAGACGACCTGAGCAATCAACCTGTTGAGGTTGGTAAGACTGGGAGAGGTGATGTTGAGGTTTTTCTTGCAGATGTCGTAAATAGCTTCGTTATCAACCTAATTTCACTAAGTCTTACGTTATGATCAAATTTAGATGTTAGAAGCTTACCATGAAGGAGCAGTCGGAGTGTTCGAGGGTGGTATGAGTCGTCAAAACGGAGTTGTACGGCTCGACAACCGAGTTGGCCAAGGTGGGTGCGGGGTACACACTGAATTCCAACTTCGACTTCTTGCCATAGTCGGTGGAGAGGCGCTCAAGAATGAGAGCACCGAAACCGGATCCGGTACCACCACCGAACGAGTGGAAGACGAAGAAGCCCTGAAGACCAGAGCAGTTGTCTGCAAGGCGGCGAACCTTATCCATGACGATGTCAATCTGCTCCTTTCCAATAGTGTAGTGACCACGCGCGTCTATACAACGTGTTAAAATATCCCAATTAGGAAATCATGATCAATGGAGCAACAAGTTATGTGTATACGCACAATTGCTGGCAGCATCCTCCTTGCCATTGATCAAGGTCTCGGGGTGGAAGAGACTCCTGTAGGGACCATTCCTGACCTCATCAATGACATTGGGTTCGAGATCTACGTAGAGCGAACGTGGGACATGTTTGCCAGAAGACGTCTCGGAGAAGAAAGTGCTGAAGCCATCGTCGTTGTGCGAAGGTGAGCCATCGGCAAGACGACCGTCGGGCTAGAGGCACATAAGCACGAAATTTCAGAATCTGATAATACCGAACGCACGCTAAGACCGTGTTCGACGGTGTAGAGCTCCCCTATGATAATCGGATTAGCATCATCCCATTTTTTTAAGAGCAATTGGGTGTATATCATGAGAGATAGACGCGTTTGTGCACCGTTTTCTCGCGACGTGGCACCATGCGGACAGAAATAAGACTTAGGGGGTACACTTACAGCAGGCATTACCGATCTGGACACCAGCCTGGCCGACGTGCACAGAGATGACTTCACGCATTTTGTAGAGAACCTAGAAATGCAGAGGGTGCATATATGAGGTCAGCGAACAGAAAATGGTCCCAGACACGGAAATCGACTGACAAGGGGATAGAGGGGTTGAACAGTTACTGCAATGGCAGGACGAGGACAAGAAACGCACCATTCTCATAAATTATACGAACACATGTTTTCCCACGGCAAAACCCTTGTCACGCATCACTGGTCTGTGCGTCCCTTGCTTTAGTCTTTCACTTTGACGCTCAGGATATTGAATTCAGGTGGATTGGGAGTCACTAGGTGAAATATATGCGTAATGGACGGTGAGGTATATAGAGTGTCAAATTCTAATGAGAAAATCCAAAGTGTCTTTGATTCGATATCCGATCATTGACCATGCAACTTGAGAAGAGAGAATCAAGGAAGTAATGTTGTGGGGATATCCGAGGACGTAAAAAGGGAGAACACGCGGCATCACGCGAGGGTTCTTACTCCAGCTTATCAGCAACTGTTGAGGTGATATCTTTGACAGCATCCCCAACGATTTCGGTGCCATCAGCCGCCTTCGCTGCGCTCTTACGGCCGAAATACCTATGTAGACGATGAGTTCATAGAGTATAGAAGACCAAGTCACACCAACAATTACCTCAAAATTTTATCCCATAGGCGCAGACCGTGCACAGGCAAGATGCTGACCTTCTGTTGTTGTTCTGAGGCCGATTGCCTCGGAGGTCTATTCGGGTCATCGTGAGGATCTAAGGAAGCGCGCAAGGCATCCGCGTGTTTCATCTTGGGCACGGTGAGATGCGTAACAGGTGCTGTAAAGTATACATGTTTCTTCAATAGTGCCAAGGCTTCTGGCTAGTAAACGTATATATCAGCAGCTTGCCTCAGGAAACCCATTCAAAACCCTCACCGTGTCTCGTCGTTTAGCAATGGCGCTGGGTGGAGGTGATTCGTCTTCCAAGTCGAGAGGACCCCAACGTCTGTCTTTCTGTATCTTCCCAATAGATGTTTTTCGAGATATGCCTCGTTGAGCCGTAGAACGTTTGGATGTCATTTCACCTTCAACAATAGCAGTTGCATCTTGAACTGCCTCAGAAAGTTCAGTTGATTGCGACACATGCTTAAATCCCTGTGAATAAGCGTTCTGAAGCATTTTGTCTGCCTTTGCTTCCAGTTTGTGCCGCTTCTTGAGTGCCGAGCGTGCTGCTCGCTCATACCGTCGATCCCATTCATCCTGACCGGCTTTCCACATCATTGTGGGGGCCTCCTTGAGAAGCCCGAGTTCGCTTGGTGGGATATTGAGTGCATGGATCTCGCTAGTAGGTTCCATTGGCCGCAATTGTCCATGAGCATCAACCCTTTCCCGACGCATAGTAATCTAGTGAGTATTAGAAACATGACGTTACAGAAGCAAACCACCTTGAGTCGAGTATACTTACTGTACAGCCAGGAGCCTGCCCTATCTCACCTGGAGATGGCTCTTCTCGGATTGACCGCTGTTTCCATGATGGAGTGGATGCTCCTGTCGCGCTTTGAGCTTTGCTAGGAAAGCTATCCTTGGAGCTAAATGTACTGCCTTTCCTCTTAGACTGTCTTGGAATCCGTAAAGCCGAGGGCTCCGGAAAAGGCATTTGCTCAAGCTCTTCAGGAGAAAGCTGAGTGACATGTTGAACAAAAGCAGCGATCGACCTATATGCATATCGAGCCTGCTAGACTTAGGGCGGGTAACCGGGGAGATGACAAGGTATCTAACTCACATTGGCACAGAAAGTGAAGACGGTCGGCACATGGCACATTCCTTCCAGTAGAAGTCAACGAAGCTCAAAGTTATACATAGAGATATGAGGGTCATACCATCGAACAACTGGAGGTGAACCTAAGAGAACATCAGTGATAAGGAACAATAAGATCGAGCTCAAGACCCACCTTGGTCCCTTGGGTAAAACGTTCTACGTTCTCTCGCTGGCGATGAGCATCACGAATTACACTGTCCCTTGCAGGATAGTGTTGTGGGTAGGCAGCCCTGTGGGCGAGATAGACAATCTCATCGCGGATAAGCTCACCGTCGCCGGCAATGATATACAATGGGGGAAGGTTGCCCAGAGAGCCCTGAAAAACGGGAGATACGAGAGGATGTGTAAGCTGCCTATGATGGAAAAAAAAAATTTATTGTCGTGGAGCCAGGACTTATTTCAGCTACGTACTCCGTGGTTGCATACAATTGTATTTGAGACCTCAATTCGAGTGGGGTGGCCTGGGGATCTTGCATCAGAATTTTTGGGGGTTTAAGCTCATAGTTATCAGGATTCAATGGCTCAAGCTCCGATTTGCTGGAACCCGAGGTAACTAGGCCGCCCGCGTCGTCCACATCTGCAGCAGTAGAGGGTGATTTCTCTAACTCCAACATCTCTTCTTGAGTTTGCAGCGGCCTATCGGAACGAAGACCAGCCTGTTCAGTGGCCGAGATATCCAAGCGATCCGCGCTCGGTTTTAAGGTATCGGCATCTCCAGGTGTCGGGGGTGGATTTGTAGTCGTGGACGCAATCCTACCCCCCTCGGGCGGTAACAAATCGGGAGGCCACAGTGTTGAAGGTTTGGATATGAACCCATGTTCAGGTATAATGTCCTACAGAAATAAATTGGTCGAGAGCGCATGAGCAAAAATATAGGCTGAGCCTAACTCACAGTGGCACCATTGTGCAAGATGCTAGGAAAACTATGGGTTAAGTCAACCCACGGGCTAATGAGCACAGCGCCTGCGGGCATCGGTCGACCTAAATCCCTCAGGATTGTCAGGAGTACGAGGCAGAGTCCAGCTCCAGCTGAGTCTCCTGCGAGAGTGATCTTCTCTGGAGGAATGGGTTTATGTGGGGCGTCAACCGGTGGCTCAACCAAATAGAGATCTACCGAGGGCTTGGGTCAGAAGGGACCAGACGGGTAGGTTAAAACTTACATGCAGCGAGAACATCCTGGATAGCGCACGGCCAAGGGTATTGGGGTGCTTTACTAAGGGAGAGAATGATCAGAGCAAGGATGGAGGGATACAATGTGCAAGTTCACCGATAGTTGACCGTAAAGACACGACCTCGAATCTTTCTCGCTGGATTGACATAAGAGCGGAGAAAACAGAGGAAGGTTTTGGCGCACCATATCTTATTACTTGATAGCGATGTGTGTCTTTACTGTGAAATCAGGCCTGTAATACTTATATCAAATAGAGAAGGACGAACTTATTGAGCCCCAGAAATAACCACCTAGAGAGCTATGAGATTTCATGTCACAGACGATGATCGTGACTCGCACCTCCATGAATATACAACTAGATACCTGTCAAATTATACTTTCAAACGAACGTAATGAAAAAATACCATTAGGGGTTGTATATCGTCCATCCTTTTTATGGCCTCTTCAACATGTGATAGACTTGATTTTGGATCACTGGCGCGTTCTTTCGTCGAAGATAGATACTTTTTCTCCGTAATCCATTCTGCTTCGATTCCGTCGAGTCCACGAACTTGCCACCACTTGTGGCCTCCTACGACTCTTCGAAGTTCGTCACTCCCGAACCAGTCGAGGAGGACATCAGCCGATATGTTGCAAGATGATAATGGTATCATGATCGATAGGACGCAGGCGCTATGAGGTGAGGGAACATGCGTGTTGGTGCTAAGAGATCGTTAGCTTTTGGCAGACTCTGCTAGTCAAGGTATATACAAGCCTTGCAGCGACTCGACCGTGTTCTGCGTTCCCAGCCGTATGAAAGCTGTGGGTGTTATTGAATATAGTGTCAGAAGAGGATTTGAGTGAAAAGTCACATTTGACAATGTTGAACGCCCTTTCACAGTTTGAGTATTCGCTATTTCAAGCAGAAAGAGCTAAGGCTTACTGGTCATAGAAAATATCGTCCTGAGGAAGGTCTTCCCTCTTATCACCCTTACGTCTCGCTGCTTTGCGCTCGCCATGAGTGACGAATGTTTTCAAGACAACTGGTCAAGAGAAGAAGGATAAGAAAAACCTCGGATGTTTATTGGTGGGCTAACCTGGAGTAATGTGAAGCGCAGCTGAGGTCGTTGTCACAGGCATAGGAGAAGACAAAAATGAGAGGCGTATACGAGAGTGGTCAGGTTGAAGAATGCTAAAGGAATGGAGTGACTATTAAATTGCTATGTCCAGAAGGCCCCAGTGGGACCTCTTGCGTTGAAGTTTGAACAAATGATTTCCAGGGCTGCTTTCGAAATGGACAGTGACATCATAGGCGGTATTTGGTAACGCCAACCATACCAAATAAACCGTCTCGACTTCCGCGTCGAGTGCTAAATCGAGGGAGCAATGAACTCATGATCACCTTCACTCCATTGTCCGGCGCTGCTCGTTCGGACACCGCTTCTCCACTCTCATATCTCTTACAGGTCGATGATGTTCGCATATTGCTAGACTGTGGCTCTCCGGACTGGTCGCCTGAAAATGTGTCTACAAGTGCTGAAAGCGGTGAAGAACCCAAGTACCCCTGGTCAGAGTATTGCAACACACTCCAAGAGTCAGTAGTCATGTAGAATATCTTGGCTTGCAATTTACGCATGTTCTCGGCCGTTACAGGATAGCACCAACAATCGACCTTGTGTTACTGTCTCATGGAGACCTGGCCCATTCTGGACTATACCCATACGCTTATTCAAGATGGGGTCTAAAAGCTACGGCTTATTCAACACTACCTGTCCAAGCAATGGGAAAAATAGCCGCCATTGAGGATGTGGAAGGAATTCGTGACGAGCAAGAAATTGGGGACGAACCAATTCCTGAATCCGAGCGTAATGGCATACACCCCGAGGAGAACGGCGAGGTGCCACGACAGCCAACACCGAAATCCCAAACTAAAACGGGAAGATATATCTCTACTTTAGTCGAGGTCCAGGACGCCTTCGAGCACCTAAATACCCTTCGTTATTCTCAACCAACGCATCTTCAAGGTATGCCAATTATTCATGAGTCCTGCGAGCATCTGCTTGATGACACTTCCCAGGAAAATGCCAGGGCATCACCATCACACCTTTTAACGCTGGGCATTCGCTGGGTGGTACAATATGGAAGATTCGATCGCCAACGTCGGGAACCATCATCTACGCTGTGCATTTGAACCATATGAAAGAACGACATTTAGATGGAACCGTGCTAAGGAACGCGGGTGGTGGAATCTTTGAACCTTTAGCAAGGCCCGATCTTCTCATAACTGATGCTGATCGAGCCAATGTCATTACGAGCAGACGAAAGGACAGAGATGCGGCATTAATTGGTGAGCTCGGTTTTGCGCGTCGTCTTCGCTAATAGCTCATATTTCATCTAGATACGATAACCGCCACACTTTCTTCTCGGTCCTCGCTTCTGCTCCCATGTGACTCCAGCACTCGCATCCTGGAACTTCTGGTATTATTGGATCAGCATTGGAACTATTCACGGCTCGGGTACCCTATATGCCTGCTTTCCAGAACTGGAAAAGACATGCTTGCGTTCGTCAGGAGTATGATGGAATGGCTGGGAGGCACTATAAGCAAGGAGGACATGGGAGAAGAGACAGGCAAAGAACGCAACAAACGAAAAAGGGATGACGATGACGAAAACGACGCTCTTGGGGCTCTTGCCTTGCGATTCAAGTACGTGCGCAGGTCCTATGCTATTTAACCTCTGTTGATATTTCGCAGACATTTGGAATTCTTCCCCAACCCTCAAGCGCTGCTGCAGAGATATTCCTCGCGAGATCCGAAACTCATTCTTGCTGTCCCGGCCTCCTTATCTCATGGGCCTTCGAGAAATATGTTTGCCGATTTTGCTGCAGTACCTGATAACGTTGTTCTACTTACCAGCCGAGGGGACGAGGGAACGCTTGGCCGTGCCCTTTTTGACCGCTGGAATGACCGACAACGTGGAGATGATAAGTGGGATAAGGGCAAAATAGGTAGTAATATTATGTTGGATGGATCGCTTCATTTGACGGTAAGAGAAATACAGGCTACTTGACCAGGACCTCGTTAACTCTCTGAAAGATGCACAACAAAGTTCCTCTCCAAGGCGCCGAGCTAGAAGCCTACCTCGAGCAAGAAAAAGAGAAGAAGGACAAGGAGGCTGCTCAACAAGCTGCAATTGCACGTAATCAGCGCATGCTTGAAGCTGATGAAGATGAAAGCGACTCTGATTCCGATTCTGATGGTGAGGAGGAAGATGAAGTAAGGAAAGCACTGGAAGGCGACATGGACGTGGATGATGATGACAACAGGAATTCGAGGCGCCGCAAAAAGGACAACTTAGACTCAGCTGACTGGGCGATGGATGGCGATGAAGGCTTGACGAAGCAGTACCTCTCGTTCGACATTTATCTGAAAGGGAACGTTTCGAGGGCAACTTCTTTCTTCAAGTCAGCTGGGGCTCAAGTGCAGCGATTTCGCATGTTTCCCTATGTCGAGAAGAAGCGACGAGTCGACGAGTACGGCGAAACCATTGATGTGGGCATGTGGCTAAGAAAAGGGAAGGCTTTAGAAGAAGAAGCTGAGAGTGATGAGATCAAAGATTACAAGCGAAAACTCCAAGAAGAGGAAGAAGCGAGAGTGAGTGAGCTTCCGTGAGCAATTATTGGTTTGCTCACTTTGTGCGTCAGAAAATGAAAGAACCGCCTTCTAAATACGTGACGTCGGAGATTGATGTCCAGCTCGCCTGTCGACTACTGTTCGTGGACCTTGAGGGTCTCAATGATGGCCGGGCTGTCAAAACAATCGTCCCCCAAGTCAATCCTCGAAAAATGGTCAGTATTTCTTTGCTCTAGTGTGTGAACTCGTTTGATCTCTTTACCAGATTCTTGTATCATCATCTGAAGCAGCCACCAGCTCCCTCATTGATAGTTGTAGCAATATCCGTGCAATGACTAAGGACATCTATGCCCCCTCAGTTGGCGAGAGTATTCAGATCGGACAGCAGACTAACACTTTCTCAATATCCATCAGCGAGGACCTTTTAGCCTCGCTTCGTATGTCCCGAGTGAGCGTTTGCTTACTCAATTTCCGATAAACTCATCTGACTGGAGTTTGCGTAGTTCGAAGACAATGAAATTGGCTACATCCGCGGCCGGGTAGTTGCTCACGCCACCTCGACTATTCCAACACTCGAGTCTGCTTCCTCCATACCAGCACCCACAAATCGGAACGAAGTCAGTGAGATCCCCCAAAATCGCGTACTTGGATCGCGACCAAGAGTTGCCCTTCCTCATTCCACGATGATTGGCGAGCTAAAGTTGACAGCCCTAAAATCAAAACTTGCCGCGATCAACATCCAAGCCGAGCTGATTGGTGAAGGTGTCCTGATCTGCGGAGGATCCAAGCAGGACGATGACGATGATAGTGCTATCGAGGACACAGTCGCAGTCCGGAAGAATGCCAAAGGTTCGGTTGAGTTGGAAGGGAATGTATCGGAGTTGTACTATAAGGTCAGACGTGAGATATATAATTTACATGCTCTAGTTGCCGCTTCATAGTGCTTGTTTGTATCTTCAGTATTCGAGTAGTAGGATTGCATTTTGACGTCATAGACCTTGTCAATATTCTTGTGCTTCTCTCCGAAATGATCAACATGCCCCAGCGAGTAACGTGGACGAACTGCGGTTCCGAAAAGTGACATCGAAGCTGCACCAATAGCAAAAGGTCGCGATCAAGTCACATCGGGCATGCGGCCCACAATAGGCAAACAAGCTTGGCAACGAGGCCTTGTTGATCTCTGGTTGATCTTGCCTTTGACCACCACCCCTTGTCCTCTATCCCGTTCATCTCTACTATGCGTGAGGTTATCTCAATCCACGTCGGCCAGGCGGGTGTCCAAATTGGTAACGCTTGTTGTGAGTCAATACTTTTCATGGCCCCTCGATGCAACGAGTCATTGCTCATGCGAAAACAGGGGAGCTCTATACCTTAGAACATGGGCTCAGTGTGAGCGTTCCGTCCCTCGGCTTCTTCATCACCACACTGACGCAATTTGAAGAGCGACGGGCGTCTTCTTGAAGGGTCCCCTTCAGCAAGCGACAACGGCTTTTCAACGTTCTTTTCCGAAACGGGATCAGGAAAATTCGTGCCTCGCTCTCTATACGTGGATCTGGAACCTGGCGTTATCGATGATGTGAGGACAGGACCCTATCGCTCTCTGTTCCATCCAGAGACTTTGATTTCTGGAAAGGAGGACGCGGCGAATAATTGTGCGTCTGATCATAATTTTTTTAATGTCGCGTGAGCTCAAGTGCCTCTTCTTTACGGTCAGATGCCCGGGGACACTACACCGTTGGAAAGGAGCTCATCGACCCCGTGATGGACCGTGTTCGCCGATTGTCTGATGCCTGTTCGGGGCTGCAAGGATTCTTCGTCTTCCACTCCTTCGGCGGAGGAACTGGCTCCGGTTTCGGTGCCTTGCTTCTCGAGCGTCTGTCTGCAGATTATGGAAAGAAGTCCAAGCTTGAGTTCTGTGTATATCCAGCTCCTCAGCTCTCGAGTTCAGTCGTTGAGCCCTACAACTCGGTCCTCACTACGCATACTACCCTTGAGCACTCTGATTGCTCGTTTATGGTACGCCCCCTGAATTCTCGCATCGTATCTGTAAATTCACCGCAATTACCGCAATTACGTTTAGGTTGACAATGAGGCCATTTATGATATCTGCAAGAAGAGAATCGGTGTTAACGCCCCCAGTTTCTTGAACCTCAACCGCTTGATTGCTCAGGTTGTATCCTCAGTCACGGCATCCCTACGTTTCGACGGCTCTCTCAACGTCGATCTCAATGAGTTCCAGACCAACCTGGTACCGTATGTGGATTTTGTCTTGGATACTCAAACAGCTCGACTGACTTTTAGCCAAGTTTCCCTCGCATCCACTTCCCCCTCGCTACCTACGCACCTCTTCTCTCTGCTGAGAAGGCTGGTCACGAGCAAAACTCAGTCCTAGATATGACCCTGTCCTGCTTTGAGAATGGAAACCAGATGGTGAAATGCGACCCTAAGGAAGGAAAATACAGTATGTCCCTCGCCAGCTCGTCTCGCTTAGTCCCCTCATTCGTTTCATAGTGGCCTGCTGTCTCCTCTTCCGTGGTGATGTCGTTCCTAAGGACGTACAAGCTGCCGTTGCAAGCATTAAGACGAAGAGGACTATTCAATTTGTTGACTGGTGTCCAACTGGCTTCAAGCTCGGAATTTGCAACGAGCCGCCTGCACATGTCCCTGGAGGTGACCTTGCTAAGGCAACCCGTTCTCTTTGCACTCTCTCCAAGTGAGTCTCCAGCTCTCTCAACCGTGTTACGACTCTGAAGAGTGACTGTCAGTACCACCGCAATTGCTTCTGCTTGGGGCCGTCTTGATCATAAATTTGACCTCATGTACTCTAAGCGCGCTTTCGTTCACTGGTATGTGGGCGAGGGTATGGAAGAGGTATGGCAAGACCTTATCGCTACTTTGAACGACAGCTTATTCTTCTTAGGGTGAATTTGCTGAGGCTCGGGAGGACCTCGCCGCTCTTGAGAAAGATTATGAGGAAGTCGGATTGGACTCCGCTGATGCCGAAGGCGAGGAGGAGTATTAGTTGAGTCTCAGTTGCCTTGAGCTCCCCGAGATTCATTTCTTTGTTCTACGTTGATTATGTCCTCACCAAGGCCTGGAGTTGACTCGCGATCTTTCCTCTAGTTGATCTGGAAGTGTTCACTTCTTTTCTGAACTAGCGGTATCTAGATTTCGTTCATTCTGGCAGTCATTTGCATTCTAATTCTAGTTGCTGTCTAATGTTTGATCTATGTGTCTACGTATACGGGAGAGTCATCCTCTAAGTCCTCTTCTAAAGTGGACTATAGGTCTACTAATATACCAGGGTATGCTAGATGTAGAAAGAAATGGTTCAGTCAGCAGAGACAGTGATCTCCAAATCTCCGGTTTCTTTAACTTTAACAGAAACCCTAAGCAAAAGGCAGATCAGGGCTGTTGCACAACTCGTCCCGGACAATGAGACGAACTTGGATAAATCCTTCACCAAAATGTCAGGTTCGGCCGCCTCCATCTGCTCGCGCGAGTGGGAGGTCAGTAAGCCGATGGTCTTGCAGCCAGCTGCGCGACCACTGCGCACTCCCGAGGGAGCATCCTCAAAAACAACGCCTTGATATGAAACGTTCAGCTCGACATTCAACAACATGGATTAGATGCTGACATTTGCTCGGGTCTACGCCACATTGACTTGCACCAAGAAGGTATGGATCAGGACTAAATGGGCCCTCAATGGGATGCGCTCGAAAGTCGATACGGGTTCTTACTAGGGTTTGCCCTGCTTGACATCCTCCGCCACAACAAGAACGTCGGGCTGAGGTATCTTAGCAGATTTGAGGGCAGCTGTCGCGTAGATGCGGGTTGCGGAGGTACAGATGGCCCATTTCGGCGAGGGCAAGGTAAGATACGGCTTAATCTGTGATCCGTCAACTTTTCCGTTGGAATATGACCCGATAGGCGGACCTCGTTGATGATTTCTTCCGTCCCCGGAAGCATAACAATTCCTCGACGGCCGTTCTTTGTGGATGAAGTGACGATAGCCTCTTCAAAGCGCTGTGCCTCTCTCTTGAATCGCGATGAGCCAACTGAATGACGCTCAGAATTAATTACCGGAAGGCTGAGTTACCTCCAGGAGATCAGGATCCTCGATACGACAGTGTTTTCTGAGATTGTCGACAGTACGAACTCCATGCGATGCTAGATTTTGTCGCCGAAGATGTTGGCAGCTTGGCAACGAGATAGAGTGATAGCCAGTGCTCACAGCTCAGTATTTCGCTGACGTCAATGTCAGGGTATGACTCTTTGAAAGTTTCCCAAGCACCGACAACACCAGCAGTAGAATCAACCAATGTGCCGTCCATATCGAACAGACTGCCGACAGGTCAACTCGGGTATAGAGGTAACCGTAAAGACGTACATTGCGTCAACAGTAAAAACAACCTCGGACATTGTTATTCGCCTAGTGTCGTATACAGACCGAAAAGGCAGATGGTGGTGATAATGAAGGGAAACCCGAGGCTAGCCGGACGCATGGAGAACACAAAATTCTTGCCGCATGCCAACTTTGGGATAAACCTTGATCAACGGGGTATCCTTTGATCGGAAATTCCTTGAGGGGGTGCTTGGACCGAGGGATGAAGCCAAACAAAGCGACTCGTGTTGCCTCCGGCTTTTCGAAATGTGTGATACCGGTGGCCATCGTGTCTCTTTCTGGTCATTCATCAAGTCTTCCCTTCAACACCCACCGGCTTCATTATGCCTCCGCGTAGACGCGCACAATTTACCCAGGAAAATATCGATCAGCAGCTCCAGCAAATCCATCTTCTCGACCCGTCGTCTTCCTCTGAAAACCTGGAGCAGCTGGGTCCTATAATTAAGCAGATACACAGCAACCGCCAGCAGGAGGCGTACCTCAGGACTATCCAGGGCCTCATTGAATCTAAAGATGCGGAGATTGAGAAGATATGCATCGACAATTACCAGGACTTCATCTCTTCCGTCTCGACGCTGTTCACGGTCAAGTCATACACCGACAAGATGAAGGAGACAATTGCTTCCTTGGATACCAGTGTCGCCCAATTGGGCGGAGGCTTGGTTGACAAGAAGCGCAACCTTCTCCAGACTAAGAAGACGGCGGCTAATCTTGACGAGGCGATCGACACCCTGCAGGCTTGCCTTCGGGTATTGGATGTCGTGAACCGTGTAAGTGAAATGGTGAAGGAGGGAAAGTACTGGAGCGCACTTAGGGTCCGTCATCTACACCCCCTGTTGTGTGGAATGCCTTGAGTAATGCATATTGTTGCGTTCACAGTCATTGGAAGATATCCAGAGCATGCCTCCAACGTCTATATCCCAGACGCCCTTCTTTCAGCATCTCTTGTCCTCGCTGCCTTCATTGCGAGCTCAGATCAAAGGTGCAGTTACTGCATCGATGAAGCAATGGTTACTTGAGATACGAACCGTAAGTGCGGAGGTTGGCAAGCTTGCTGTCGAGAGCATGGAAAGTAGAACGAGATACTGGAGAAACCGACGTGAGAAGGACCCCCTCCTTCGGATGAGTCGCGTTGGGAGCGCTGTTGAGCTTGTCACGTATGAGAAGAATGAGTGTAAGTGATCATGCACCTGTGCCGCCGCCGCAGATTAGCCTACTACCTGAATAGTCGATGTTCTGAACAACGACAAGTTGAAGGTTGACTTCAAACCGCTTTTCGAGTGCATACATATATATGATACCCTGGGATCACTTGAAGAGCTTCGGAACTCTTATCAGGCTGATAGAAAGGTGTTGCATTTTCTTCCATTCTGCGCTAGTCTCGTGCCATGCTTACTTCCTAGCCAGGCCCAATCTGATCTAATTCTACCGACACCCCTTCCGTTGTCTTCCTTGCCCGCATTTACACAGGAAATTACAGGATTCTTCATAATCGAGACCCATGTGCTCGAAACAACAGGCACTTTCAGATCATGGAGGAATGTTGAAGAGTTATGGGACGTGGTCATTTCTCATCTGACGATCGGGATTGACAACGCCCTTAAATCGGAGAATGACCCCGAACTTTTCCTCCGCGTGAAAGAAAACCTCGCGACCTTTGTAATGGCGTTAGAAGTAAGTTTCAACTCACTTCATTCTAAATTCCCCCGTGTTGACACAAGCTTCACTCTGTGCAGGCATCAACATACTCTACAACTTCTTTACAGACATTTATCCTGTCCTTGTTTGAGAGATACGTCAAATTGCTAGAGGTGTATTTTGGGAAGCGATTTGAGACCGTAAAACCCCAATTGGGCTCGTTGTGCACCTACTAAATGTTTTACTAGATCATTCGACAAGATGACAACCAACCCCTTTTCACGGACAAGGAGGCAGAACTCCAGGCTGTCCTCGACGTTGTGTGGATATCAGAGACCGAAAGGAACGAGCTTAAGAAGTATGTCAATTCTACAGATCTGCCGTGGAGCACGCCCACTGAAGTTGATAGTACACCACTCCCACAGGCCTTGCCTTGGTCACAATCATTCTACCTCTGCTGCCAAGAAGTAGGTTTCTCCAACACATAGAAAGACCCAACATTAAAACAGTCTCCTTTCAGATAAGGTCTTTCATCCAGAAATTCTACGCTTTTGTCGAAGGAGTGTCACGCCATCATCGCGACATTGACGACCTTCTAAGCAAGGTACGCAGACAGTTTAATCGGATTAAAAATTGAAAAAACAAATCCGTCCCGAAGTCCTTGGACAACCTCTTCATCAAGAGCATTAGTGAAACGATCGTTCAGCGACTTGCCACGACGACTACTGTTCCTCAAATTGCTCAACTGGTGACCAATGCTGAGCATTTCGAAACCGCATGCCAAGAACTCGAGCGTGCATTGACAAGCCTAAGGTATGTTGCTCGGATACTCATCCATACATGAAATGAATATTACAAAGGTCCACGCAGCGCGGTGGATTGATTCGGCTCTCAGCGTCCAAATCATTTGATGTCACCCTATCTCGCTCTATCAAGCGTTTGACGGGCCTCATCAATTCCAAACTTGATCAGTCCTTCGAGTTCTCCATGTATAATTGGACGCCACAGAAACGGGAGAGCACTCCAAACATGCAGCTTGACGAGCTCATCGGTTGGCTCACTACTGTCGTGGATTCGCTCGCAATCAAAGAGCAATATAAAGACGAGGCATACAAGGCAGCCTTCGAGTACATTGCAGAGACACTAATGGTAAGATACTCTCGATATCGGATTCCTAATGTATATGTATCACCTCGGCAGAACTGTTTAGCGGGAAGGGATATCGACTTGATCAACGAAAACGCCATCTCCAATATCCTTATTGACGTAGATTACCTCGAGGATGCCCTGAAAAGGATTGGGCGATCGCATTTGGCGACTGTCTTCATTGAGCTGCGATCTGTCAGTGGCACTTCACCTTCACACTGATCTAAACTGATAAGACTTTGCCAGACGGTATCGATTCCTCTCAACAATGCTGTACAGGAGTTCTTGGTTCCAGCCAACAGACAATCCTCTTACCCTGTCGTCAAACAAAGACGACTGCAGGCGCTATTGGAGAAGCTCGCTCGATATGGTGCCTCCCAGCGTGATGCCACTTCGAGGGAACTTGGTGAGCGGAGACGGAAAGAATCTGAAGCGGTTGGCCGGCTTTACCCCGACAGGCGTTAAGGGCACTTCTTGACGTTATATACCAGAACCATTCACCTTATATCAAAATATGTGGCGCGATACAATTATTCTATAGCAATTGCCTCGTGCATACGGATCGCAACCTGACTTCCCCGTAGACACAAGTGAAATAAGAGTTAGGAAAACATGATATAAGGAGAAGAGGTAACTAAAATTCAAAAGGACAAGTAGCAAATACGTTGGATCAAACCGGCGGTGCTGACGTCTTCGGTATCGTGAGGGGATCGTGACACGTGTAACAACGCTGATAATGTACCAAGAGCTCAAGCGTGGTCCGCTCATACCCGACGCTTGATGTTGGCGCTCAGCCACTCCAGACCTTCGTAGAGACCATCGCCAGACGTGGCACAAGCCGCCTAAAGGGAAAAATGAGAAAAAGCCTGGGATTTAAAATCAACCAAACCTACCTGGATATACCAGGTTCGCTGCCTCAATCCATGGAGACCGAGCTTGTCAGTGATTTCAGCAGCATTCATAGCATTGGGCAAGTCTTGCTTGTTGGCGAAGACAAGGAGAAGAGCATCGCGTAGCTCATCTTCATTCAACATTCGCTGCAGCTCTTCTCTGGCTTCCGAAACACGCTCCCGATCGTTAGAATCCACGACGAAGATGATGCCCTGAGTGTTCTGGAAGTCTACAAACCAATCAATCAGAGCTGGATGAACTAGCAAAGAATGACCTACAGTGCCTCCAAAGGGGACGGATCTTATCCTGACCTCCAACGTCCCAGACGGTGAAGGAAATATTCTTATATTCGACAGTCTCAACGTTGAAACCTAGAGAACGGTAAAGGCGCTAAGGGCCAGAAAGTTTCTCTCATTGAGTCACGTACCGATGGTGGGGATAGTCGTGACGATCTCGCCCAACTTCAGCTTGTACAAAATGGTGGTCTTTCCAGCGGCGTCAAGGCCAACCTAGGAGATGACAATGAGCAATCTTTGGCAGCAAGGTCGCAGTTCTGCGGAGTTACCATCAATATCCCTATGAAATGGCATGGGGATGTGAGTGATTCACGGCTGTTAATGCTGCCAAACTCCAGACTTACGCATCTCCTTCTTTCCGAAGAGACCGGAAAGGAGCTTAGAGATCGAGAGACCCATGTTTTCGAGTAGTGTTGAGGGGAGACGATGAAGAAAAGTAGGGAAGAACGAAGAGTAGGGAGAAGCTGTACGACTTTGGGAGAAGCTGTTAGCGTGGGACATAAATTAAAATTCCGCTGGGAACCTTGGCAAACAAGACCATCTTGCAGTTTGCCACCAATTAAATACTCCCCACGCCCTTGCCTCCACGTACGCCTTGTCGTGTCTTCCAACACCAACACCACTGCGCAGGCGCAGTAGTATCAATCTGTTAAACTTATAATTGAAATATTCTCGTTGACTCGACCGAGTTTTATGATCTGGGTCAATAAGTGGTACTCGACTCTTACTGAATCAATATTTTGTGCTTTGTGACACTGGATTCTGATATTCGCAGTCACTCTGAGTGCGAAAACTGCAGACTGTCTGACTGCTGATGGGAGCGTGAGGCGCCAAGTGCCAAGTGGGTCGCCTGATAATTCGGGTGTCAAGATTGCTCATAGAGTAGCTCTGGCCATCCGACCGTCATCGGTCACTTTGCCCACAGGATCGCTCTGCAAATTTGACATTGATCTACTCAGAGGTTTGGTCTCTTGACATGCTCAGTAAGTTGCTCGTTTCACATAAATACATTTCGTATCTACGAGTTTCTTACCGTTATATACAATAGCACAAAGGATTGGCGTCGTTTGCCTTCTGCCATATGGACAGAGAATTCTCTCCCAATGAACACATCTGGCCTTCAAGAATTGATGGTAAGACTTTGGTGGCGTCGCCAAAAATGGCAAGTGCAATCCAAGCCCCTGACAGCATCGAGCAAGCACAGCACTGCTTAGATCTTGCTGCCTATCTCGAGATCTCCGATTGCCCATGAATTCTTAGAAAGTCTGAAGGCTCCGACTGCTATCCCTGATTTGATTAAGAAGCATATGTATTATCACAGATAATAATTGACCGTGTATCGATACAGTTTCAGAACTCGTCTGCGCAAAGAGCGTGAATACAGGGAAGGTAATAAGAAAACAGGATGAAGAAAGGATGAAGACAATACAACAGAGGCAGTTGCAAAATAATTAAGGATATCAAAAAGAGATTGAGACCACAAACGAGAGGTGAGAAATATGGATATTAGTGAATCATTAGTAGAGTACTTTAGCGCAGCCCGGCCGCTTGGAGTTTGCGTTCAACCTTGGTTTTCCAGCTGGCATACACGCCATCCCCGGGATGAGGATTGTATTGGCAAACCTGGAACAAGACGAGCTGTTCTTGGAAGCCAGGATTAATCCAAATTGAGTCGCGAGCTGAAGCAAGGTGAGTTACATTTACATGCAAGCGAGAAATGCGACATACCTCTCCTCACGATTTCTATAGCATCTGTTGCACCGAGACGACGAGACCACATGTCTAATGGCACTGTCAAGAAACCGGTTGTTCAAATAAGATTCAAGCACCTACAGTAAGCGACTACAATAGCAGCGCTTCTAGAGATGCCATTTACACTGTGAACCAGCACAGTACCGCCATTTGTCAGCGCTTGATGAATAAACTGACAAGCTTGCGGAAGGTGGATTAAGAGGTCTGCGTATTCAATGTCTTCGACACTGATGCGTTTGTGACAGATACCAGACTGGGGAACCTCCGCGGGGATTGCTTCATTACACACAGATAAAATATGTGTAATGCGGCGTTCCGTCAAAGTCCGTGTCGAGCGAGCAGCTACCAAGCTGACAGGATCTATCAGAAAAATGAAAGACATCAAAAATGAAATTACTGACTTTCCCAAGTAGAGCTTGTTTTCGATGATTGCCTCGACATTTTTCATCTGGCCCATTTTCGATTTTTTTTGGACTTTGGCTTGAACGACTGCAGAGGACCTGAGGATTTATGACTCAAATCCAGCCTCTTCTTGTACTCATCCTGTTGGCGGCGAGGAACAATACCGAACGCTACGGCGTAGAGCCAGCCCCGTTGTCGCTTGCAACATCGTAGGTGTTCATTGCCAATTTTTTTGGAGAAAGTGAGTAAAGCGGTGCCAGGAACACCAGAGCTAGAGTGAGCAATCCAACAGTAGCCGGTTGGGATCAATGCAGTGCTCCCACGTGGAATTCATGACGTTGGCTTGGAAGATCAACACCATCAAATAGATTTGACAGCGTCGGGGGTTCCCAAGTCAGCCATGCGCTGTTCCGTTTTGGGTGGAAGACTCGGGGTGCCCTCACTGACTATGGCGGTGCTGAGGGTCGTGAATCGCGTTCTGATTATGTCGATCTTGGGATCCCCAACATATCTCCCATCAGATCCGTTGTGCGTCTACTGCCTTCGTTGGCTTCCGTGAACGTACGTCATGAGCTCAATCCCTTCAGTTGTCCATTCCCCCAATCATGTTGAGTACTCTTCTTGCGGGTGCGATGACAATGAAAGTCTACTTTTGCCTCATTCGTTTAGACGCCCACGACATTGAGTAACCGGGTGGTCTCAGTAAGCCTCAGAGGGCATTACCGAAGAGATTGTTGGATCCGAGCCTTAGTCAAGCCCTCGGGTTCTCTACGGAAATTGACTTCGACGGACTGCATTAAGTGTGGGTAAAGGCCGACTGGAATTCGGAAGAGAACAAGGAGGGCTCATCTGGCTGACCAAGCGACTGGAGGTGTTGCCGAGAATTATGGCTTGATGTCGTATTTGGAAGCTACCATATCAGCTTCAGCCCCTTTGCCCTAGGTCCTACCTCTGGCTAATGCAGAAGTGGATTGCTCCGATGATTCCAGGCCTGCCGAAGATAAAGGGACGGTGCCGATCAATGCGTATTGGTCAACGGCACGCATATCTCTTACTACAAATTGCTTGGGTGGGCTAAGCACCTCGAACCTCGTTTAATTGAAACAGCAAGTGGACAACAAGTGTATGATTGCAACGAGGTCCGCTCATTTGACGCACGTGATGTAGTCAATCATAATGAGCCCTACTTATTCTTGTCGAGATGCCTAGCCAGCGCTCCGAGCTACCGAAGGGCTATTAAAGCAGCCTTTCATTTTCGTCCTCGATGTCAGGTACCCTGTTGTTCTTATAATCACTCCTCACCTTCAGCTACAGTCAAGTACGCCATGAAGATTGAGTGGGCTTCCAACGTGAGTCAGCTCACAGTGCAGAATGGATGCGGAAAGAAATTAACCAATATGTTTGTCAACTTCCTACATAGTTTACTCCGGATGGTCGTCGACGCACCCCTCCGCCCTCCACGATTCACGGCTGGCTCGCGAAATGGAGAGGTACTCTGAGTGGGAATGAGGTGCTTCGGAGTCGAGTAAGTCGGATGCCACTATTTCGTCTGTAAATCCGCTGAACCAGTGTAGGGAATGTCGGAAATGCGTAGAGCCGCATCTCAAAGACAAGCTCGCAAGAAATACGAACTCAAGAAAGCAGCGAAGAACGGCAAAAGTGGATTAAGTCTACTTTCAATCTTCCGTAGCAAGCGATCTGGAAAAAACCGACTTTCTGGACGATCGCGCACTCAGTCCAGTCGATCTCGCCCCCAGACTACCCGCCGATTGACATCTTCACACAAGCCCGGCTCAAAGCCCGCATCACGGAACAGCAGTCAGAAACAATTGACACCTCGTCCCCGACCCAAGGCCAAACGGCACGGCAGCTCCGCACGCCGCCCCGTCCATGGTCGTAGCTAATTGTGTCCCCTTGTATAATAGCTATTTATCTTTCCGATTATCTGTATTGGGACTTTGGAACGATTTAGGAGCATAGAGCTATTCTTGAAATACCCTAGCATCTCCTCTAACTTATCTGTATAGCTCATGGAATACATACTTGCGTTACCTTTAGAACCCTGCTGTTGTGACGACACCACCCCGCTGCGCGATCCACAAGGGCTACAACAAAGTAGTAATCGCAACAGCTTTCCTATCCAGGGGGCTACCAAACGATGGGCAGGCAAGGAGAGTCGTAGGTTAGATGTCGGCAAGCAAGATAATTCTTAACTAAGGCTGCTGTTAAGATGAAAAACACGCATTTGCCTGCCCGGTTGATTGGAGTCCCTCACTGGATGCTCATGCCATTCAGACCAGTTTCAAGTATACCGATGGTTACCAATGATTAATGATTCATGATCAGAATGGACTAGCCTTTGATTATCTCCAACTAAGTACCACCCCGGAACCTCTTCGGAGATCCCTCAACACGTCAGACGGAGCATCCTTCCACTCAGTCTGGCGACGAAATCAGGTTACGAACCCTAACCAGTCCAAAATATCTATGTAAAAACCAAGACTACAGTGCTTGGCCAGATTTAGAGGTAACGGAGATCCTTGAGCGGTCAGCCTGGCTCTTCAAGAGGCTGTGATTTCTTCTTTTTTCTTCTTTTTCGTTTCTTCTTAGGCGTAAGCCCAGATGCGCCAGCCCCTTCGTTCTCGCTCTCTGGCTCACTGGGAGAACCCCGCAGATTCAGTAGTGGTTGTTTAATTAAACCAACACCAGCTATGCGACCGTCGGAATGAGTTCGGGGGGAGACTGGTGAAGCGGCAGAGGGTTGGGCGAGTGGAAGGTTGGCGTTCGAGCCGGCAGGGGCATGTGCAAGTTTGGAAGCTTTCGATGAAGTGGATCTTTCTACTGAACTTGTCTGGAAATTAAACACATCGGCTTGATCCGTTCTTGGCGCCTCTTCGTTTGCAGCGTTGGCGTGCGGTTTGCGTTGCGCACTCTTGTTTTTCAGCTTCTCGGGCGTATCAGTCACAACAAGTAATTCGTTTGCATCTTCATCTGCCTCGAGTTTCCCCTCCTTTGTTGGCGCTTCCGACGTTTGGGTTGGGAGCATGGCTTTCATGGCCGCTGGATGTACTACGGCTTTTCCATTCCTTTCGCCTCCCTTCTTCTCCTTCTTTGATGGGGCATGGAAAGGATCAACGCGTACTTTTTTCTTGATCGCGCCAGACCGACTGTCCTCTTCATCATCAGACTGGGTTTTCTTCGCCTCCACGGCCGCGTCTTCCCTGTGTCGTTTCTTGCTCCCTTCCAGCTTCGATTTCAGCTTGGCCGCCTCACGGGCAAGACTTTGTGTTTCTGGAATAGGTGCTCCAACGCCAAGCCTGTGGTCGACGATTGAGTGAAAAATCTAGCAACGTGAGAAGATTAGTCTACCTAGCTGGTCGGCGCATGTATTCCTTAATTTCATTTTCCAAATCAACTTGTCTGTTAGTTTGTGTATATTGCGTAGGTTTGACCCAGGATGAAACGAGATTCTGAGCAAATGACATGGATAGGTCGATTTGGGCCTGAAGATCTTGGAAGTCCATTGCTTCCTCGTCAGGTTGCGCAGTCATGTTGAAATTAGTGTCGTATGTGTGGACAGTTTTATGTTGAATGTAGACGGCTGGCTTTAAGTACGCATCGTTTTGTTGTGTGGCAGTGGCCGAAGGTGTTGGGCACGGTCCAGGATGAGGATGGGAGGTCTCAAGACTGTTATACGGCGACTATCAGTCCGGTTACTCAAGCAGAATGTTGATCCATACCAAATCCGGACGCAATTCAGTCACACACATAGTCCTCACATCCCCCGCTGTGTACTTTACGTTCATCTGTCATGGCACCCGCGAAGAGAAAATACGACGAACTTGATGACTCCGACTCTGATGAACCATCTTTCGGAAGGCAAACCCTGCCAGTGGCAGACTTACCAGACGACTTTGACGGAGAGCCCACTGACGGAATGCAGTACCTCTTCACTGTGCGGTAATGTTCTTCCGACTGTTCTCGCCTAATCAGCTGCTCATAACAACTGTATGTAGACGGAACGCAAAGTCGCTTCCACAATTCACTCGTGTGGAGAATCCGTACAAGTCTTTGCATGAACCGCAACTATCAAATACCACTCGCTCAGGACCACACCCGGCCTTGCCTTCAAGAGAGTGGAGAGAACTGAGTGAATCTCGTTGGCGCAATATTCATAAAGTAAGCGTGTAACTTATCACGACTTAACCAGACTCTTAATAGTCCCGATTCCCAGAATTTCAATCAACCAACAATAGGCACCTCTATTCCAACCTCGCTAGGGAACCTCATGCCAGACAAAAGTGAGAGGAGTCTTTGGTGGGAATTTCTTGCGGGAAAACCGGAAACAGTCTGGAATCAGCCTCGAAAATCTAAAAAGAAGAAAAACAGAGCGAAAAGGACAGCGACATGAAGATTTTGCTGAGGGCAGAATGCGAGCTTGGAACGATGAAGAAGCTACGGAGGACTCCGACGAAAGAGTACACGAGGACAGGCAAGATCACGGAAGTCTCGCACCTGATCAGTCACTAGCCTCGGCTGAGCTAGATATCTCCAACATGGCTGTAGATGAGGGCGAAGTAGAGGACGCTTTGAGGATTCAACCGCAATATCTACTACCTACGCCTACAGGAACCCCCGCACCACCAGATGGTATTGGCCAAGGCACAACGGCCGGATCATCTAGTGTCACCACCCAAGGAGCTGGCATTGGAGATGGATCGGTTATAACCCCAAGAGAACCCACACCCCAGTTATTGAAAATGATAGATGAGGTAGGTGATATCCTAGCTCTTACAGTTGCAATAGCGATCCTCACTTGCTCCTAGCCCATGGCCCTTCATCTACTGATGTACTTCACATTTTGGATCCACCAGCACCTTCGCGACCCAGCCTCACCGGAGTATCGTCTTACAGATGCTCACGCTCGTTGGATGTACTCCCTTCTACTACGTATTGATGTTTTTGTTTCAGCAGATGATATGAATCTTTTGCGCAATCTTGCACGGGCATGTCTGGCCTTTGTCAAAGTGGCGATCCTAGAGCGAACCAAGGGGCTTCATTCAAACCCTGAGGTAATTAATGACCAAGCTCCGGGAATTCGTGTTATGGGAGAGCAAGCTTGTTGGATCCTGATATCCGGCATCGTTGGTATCTGGGGTCAAAGAGATCTCTGGATGGATGTTGAAGATGTACTGGCGAGTTTAGGGTAATCGTTACGATCTGTGTCACTCCTGCAGATTGGTATAATTTTCCGAAAGACTTATTGTACAAATTATACGACGAATCCGTTTCGAATCACGCCGCGATGACAGTCTGGCGTCGCTGACGGGGCTCTCGAACCATCTGTCGAAGAATCGAAGACATCATCAGAATTGTCGTACTCTTGAGTTTCCATACTTACGATCTTGATGATGACAGGAGCCCCATTCCAATCCGGATTGTCATTACCGACTGTGGCCTCAGCCACAACTGTATAACCATGGGCTAAGTAGAAGCCTGTGTTCTTCTCGTTGGTAGATTTCAACCAAATTGCTTGATCAGTGACGTCTCCCTGGTACAGCACAACGTACAGTGAAAGGCGGTGCGATGGAGTTCAGCATATGTTTGTTCTTTTTTGACACAAACGGGATGAAGGACATACCAAAGCTCCGACTGCATCAAGTAAGGCGCCTCCATAACCCCAACCCTGACTTCCGGGCTCTGTAGCCAAGGCGTCGATATACAGCATTTTGTTAACACGATCTCCCAGCGATCTGTTGACAGCAAGCCCGACACGATTTTCGACTTCAGCCGCCCGCTTGATTTTGCGTGAGCGCCACGGGTGTCTACTTACGCAATAACCACTCACCTTTCTTTCTTCCTTCGGTGTTAATGCGAGAAAGATTTTGCCGATCAGTTCAGCGATCCAATAGATACCACGATCGAGTAAACCCTCATGAAATTTTGGTGGAGTGCTGTGATGGACAGCGAGATATCGGTCGGCATTCTAACGGACTCGATGGGAAGATACATCATAACCAGTGCGCACCAGAATACGAAAGACGCGCCTGCATCAACAGTGAGTGCCACTTTACGCTTTTTCCAATATGCCATGACGAAGAACATGATGAATTGTGTAGCATCTTTAACCTCAGGACTTTGTTTGCGGTTCTTTCGCAAGGAAAACATCAAGGAGGTCAACCACGGTCCCGATAATACTACCAAGATACTCACATTGTCAATGTACCTGAGCACGGGATCCGACGCAAAAGCGTCGGCCCAGGTTTTGCTCGCCTTCTTTAGGTGTGCTGCAGAGAGAGTGGCATTTAACTCAGACCACAATAGTAACAGGAGCTGACGACCCACCATAGCTTAAAGGTGTAACTATGGGGGATACCTCAATCTCAAGACTCAGAGAAGAAGCGGCGTCATATGTCCTGCCCACCTCCTGTAAAAGAGGTTGAGTAGATGATTCTTCTTCGTTGGGCTCTCTGATCTGCATTATCGCACAGGAGGTGAGATCTCGAGGGAAAGAAATCGATATGTTCAGGCTCTAGTTTTGCATTCCTTTTGAAGGTGTTCCGCAGCGGCGCAGCATCAACCTGTTTTACTGCGCACTGGAGAGAGAAGCAGGCTGCCAATGTGAACGTGATGTCTAACAGAACATATATTCCCATTGTTGATCGCGTCCCTCGGTAAACTCTTGATGGGTATGCGCAGCAAGACCCATTGTATCGAGCGCATGCCATTGAACATCGAAGTAAAATACCTGAAATGGTGCTAATATGTGTGACGCGATTCTGCTGAAGCTGTCCGTTGAAAAAGATGGTTGCTGCTCGTTCACCAGTCGGCAACCTGGACTATGAACGGCGATAGATTGGAAAGGAGGCATAGCCGGCGGGGAAAAGTGCGACTGAGCACTGACTCGTAAACCCCTCCCCAATGCAAGGAAACTTGGTAAAAAGTCCTGCCAAAGTACTAGAAGGACTCTGTAATCCCTCGTTGAGGGCGTTTCAAGTATCAATGTGTCTAGTCTCATGGTAGCCGCCAGAGACGATAATTATGAGAACACGGAACGTCACGGCCGCGCGATTTGGACGGCTAGTTGCCAAGCCTGTGGTTATTTGTATGTGATCGAGCATATAGTATACATACTGCTTTGCACAAGACGTATTGCTTTGAACCGGACCTGACTTCATTATAATGTCATTCCAAGGGGAGGAAGGCTTGAAGGTGAACAGTGAGCATGTTGATTGTGCTCATCCATCTTCTCGGTCAAACAGGGTAGTTAAGCATTTTCCAGACGGCGTAACAGTGCCGGCAATGACGCGTGAGTTGGAGTTCCAGACGCTCAAGCATTCATGACCGTCAGCGCTGACGGAAACCAGGAGATCGTTACTATTCAGATGACAGGAGAAGTAGTCCTAGGGGTCATTCCGAATGCGACGAGCCAGATGAAAACCTTTCAAATAACAAGAGGCGAAGCCCTGAGGGCGCAATGAGCGAGGGAACAAAACAAAGACGAACGATTTGAAGAGTGTTTAGTTGCCAAGTACTGGGCTAACGAAAAGTGAATGAATGAAGGAATTGATGGCCCTGGAATGTGTTGTTCGTCACGGGATTGATACCAAAATTAGCCCAGAAGCAACAAGGAAATTTCGGCGTCTGCCAACAAGTTCCTTTCGCTTTACATACAAGAACCCTTCTTCACCCAGCCCCCTCTGCTGGTTCCCACTCTCCTTCGTCTCTCCCTTCTCACCATGCACGCCCTCGCCATCCTCCTCGCAATTGTTGCCCCTACCTTTGCCTACCAGGTCACTGGACCCAGCGGCTCTAAAGGATGGACTAATGTCGGCCCACAGCCGTATGTGCTGACCACGTCTCGCTCCCCGACTCACACTGACTTTGAGGTTTAGCGTCACCTGGCAGCGCGTTGACACCGATCCCACCAACTTCACTATTGTCCTCACAGACACGGTAAATTTCTACTACAGACCAACTTAAAGCACCCCCTGACCACCGTGAACCCAGAACCGCGCCGAACTCTCCGAAGACCAAGTTCTCGTTGCTCAGCAGGACGGTGTCGCCACTAACACAGTCAACTGCAATCCTCCAAGTGCTGGCTGGCCTCTTGGCAAGACCTTCAGGATCAACCTCGTCAAGTCGACCGAGGACCAGAGCACTATCTATGCTCAGTCTAGTGAATTCCAAATTGCTGTCCCTAATGCCACCGTGAGCGGCTCCTTGACCACCCCATTGGCGTGAGTATGATTATCTTGAACGGAATTCCAGTCAATGACGCGCTCTCCAACTCAGAACTACACCGATTGCTGTTCCTACAACTCCTTTGGCGACCACTCCCTCTTCCACTACAGCGACTGGTGGCAGCAATGCACCCCCTGATCCTAACAGCGCCGCTGCCATCAAGGCGAGCACTGGCCTCATGGCTATCCTAGGTGCTGCTGCTTTCTTCGCCGCTTAATTACCTTGCGGCCTATTCAGCCCACCCCCTTCATTTATCATCGTGGTTAGGACCTTTTTCAATGTTTTGAACTTTAGCTCTCTGACTTTGCGTCTATATACCTTGAACCGTACTTTTTTCTTCGATAATGTCGATACATACCCTCTGATGCGTCCCACGTCATTCATGGATATCATTCAATCTGAAGTACTTCTACATACATCAGTGTTGATCGATTGGTTGACTATCCACTTGATATCATCGCTCGATGTTTGTGACATGTGCGGCCCTCAACTCTATTGACGCATGACGGCTCCCCACCAACCCAAACCCGTGATACCACCAAGAATGATTGCAATGGGTGGAGGAAACTGAAACCATTCCACCAGAGTGAATGTTGTCGCGGCGACGGCCAGCCACCATGGTTCGTCCCCTAGACTCCTGCCCTGGCTCTGAGCAGGTGTCAAATATCCCACCTGCCAGATGCGATAGACTGCTGTATAAACGAATCCTACGGCAGTTGCATTGACTCCTCTCAGCACGCTTATCGCGACCTTTTGGTTTCTCAGAGTGCGCCATATACTCTGGAAGCCGAATGTCAACCACATTCCAGGGGTGAATATACCCAAGAATGCAAGAATTGCCCCAAACAAACTGCCGCTAACACTGATTCCCCCAGAGGCAATCGTTAGGGAACCCAAGTAGACGGCGAAATTGAAGTTAGGTCCAGGGAAGGCCTGTATTATGGCCAGTCCTAGGATGAAGTCTCGAGATGTGACCCAACCGGGCTGGACAACATATTCCCTCAGGAGCGGAATCACTACAGGTCCACCACCAAAGATCATCGTTCCTGCTAAAAACATGTTGTTGAACAAATCTAACGCAAGCGGCGGGTTTGCGAGGACCCCACGGAGTGTGATGAAGATAGCAAAGAGGGCGAAGAACATTATGACTAGGGCTAAGCCTGCCCGGGCGCTGATACCATAGGCTGGGCTATCCATCGGTGGTTTGACTTCTTGCGAACAAGTGGTGGTGTCAGAGACAGGACGAAGAACCTGCGTATGTGTGCTATCTTTTTCGCTAGCACAGCTAGGCGGTCGAGAATGTACCGAACTAATGCTTCCGTTCTCCTCGCCCCTACGAGATACTTCCGTGATCTCATCCTCTTTTCCCATTTCGACGTTCCCAAGACTCGGCCTCTGGGTGCGATGCTTGCAGATCAACCGTCGGAGCATGGGGATATAAATATCCCACAAGACGGTGATGATACCGGCACCGATCAGCAAGACCGAAAAATACCAAAGAGCGTTGTACAACAAGCCCGCGCAGCCACCAAAAACCACCAGTGCTCTCGTCAGTCTATCGGCGATCGCTTTGCGAGATAACTGCACAGCAGCCAGAGCAACTATCCCGACAGTAGCTGCATTGAGCCCTGACAAGAAGGCATAAACGGGCGAGGGAAGGGTATCACTGAGTTGATGGACTCCAAGGGATAAGGCGTACATGCCTATTGCACCTGGTAACGACCACAATAGGAAGACCATTATCGCAGGAATATAGCCCGCGCGCATGACGACGATATTAAATAGAATCTTCGTTGACAGTGGGCCAGGCAGAAGCTGAGCAACTGCAAACGTTTCCTGATACTGCAATTTTTGTCAGGGGTTATAGAAGCGAAATTGAAGAAAATTGACGCACTGTCTGTTCATCGATCCATGGCGGTTTCCCCTGACCTTCTACAAATCGTCTATGAAAAATATGGAAATGGACTGGAGGACCACCGAACGCGGTAAACCCTAGATCGTAGGTCCGCTCTAGTACATCCAGAAGGCGAGCCGGAAGACGGCTTAATTCATCGTCTCCGTGTTCTTCTCTATCCAGAGATCTGGGCAGACAAAGGCTCATCCTGAGCCGTTGTATCACGCTACGGAGACTACGACCTGCCATGCTAACTCTGGGCTATGATTGAATATTGTGAACAGAAAGCTGTGACGGTGGTGTAGTAGATATCACTGGGATACTCAGAAAGACCAGAGCCTAGGTACATTGCTAATATTTGACTTGCTGGAATATTGCCAAGGCGAGAAAAGAAAGTCACCGTACTCAAAGTGAGGAACCGTCCAATTAAGGTTCCGAATGACGAAAGTCGTCGCCACCAGGATGTGCCTGAATCATGCTACATAGATCAAATACCAGAAAGTGCTAAGCTACACCGTGATCCTCAGGGCCTCCGAGGTCTCGAGGAATCCGCATAAAAGTATACGAGTTGATTGAAGTAGCCAGTGAGTAGTCTCGTTGAACAGGCTAATATATACCAAGAGACTCTGCAAACCTGATGATCCCTCTATAGTCGGGGCAGTGACCCGAGGACATGTCCTTGACCAGCGTCCGGAAGTATTATGGCGTAGGGAGACAAAGCAGGCAACCGGAATATCCGAGTTATTGGAGTGACCATTCCTCGAAGTACGGAAAGCTCGTAAGAGGTTGTTTATCGTTTATCCAAAAACGTGTCAATAGGACCAAAAACTGATTGCGCTCCAAGCCTCCGCTGAGGGGTACAGAGGCACACAGGCGAATGTGACCTTTTCAAGAACAAATGGCCCAACATTCGATTGATATTGGTGGCAAAATTGCTCTGATAGAGTTGCGTCTGTGTAGCCCGGGTATATCAAAAAACTTGTTCAAGAGATTTTGCCATCGTAGCTTGATAAGAAGAGCTCCAGGAAGCCATTAGCTCTGCATTATGATTAAATCCGCGGAAGGACCAAGAGTCCTAGTACTTCGAGTTGTCAGAGAAAGTGAGGTATAACCCAGCGTTCAGCGAATCGCAAGGGCTAGAGTATCTTCAATACTGCCATCAAGAGGAACTGAACGGCCTGCAGGCCCTGCCGAGCAATTGAAGTCGAAGCAGAGTGAAGCGTTTTGATTCCAGAGTGGTCACAGAGTAAATAGCTTTGGGCCATTTGAAGTGGCCAGAAGGGCCGGTTTGAATGTTGCCTTAAGAGTCTTAGAGAGAGTTAATAGTGAACCTGGCAACCGCCAGGGGGAGCACGTGTCACGCTACTACTACCCATTCCCAGTATGCCTGCTAATCGAAGGATGGAGAAAGCCTCAACTTCGGAGGATGATAAGTAGATGAGTTGCGGACGGAAGGCTCAGATTTTACGCGCTTCTTTCTCGTATAGTCATAGAAGTAGACCATGGGAGCTAAGGGAGCACAGGCGAGAGCACAGCTCCTCTCGTTTGTCTTGTGAATTTCAGGAGTAAGAGTATCGATTGGATGACAAAAGACGACCGAGTAACTATCAACCTACACTCCACGTCTTTACTCAATGCCGAATGACGGCTCCCCACCACCCCAAACCTGCCAGGCCACCAAGAATAATAGCAACAAATGGAGGCGTTCGGAACCACTCGACCAGAGTGAACGTAGTGGCCGCAACAACCAGCCACCATGGCTTATCCCCTAAACTGGTACCCTGATTTTGCTCAGGAGTCAAAAACCCAACCTGCCAGATGCGATAAACCGCGGTATATATGAATCCGACAGCGGCCGCGTTGACCCCTCTCAATAAGCTCGTCACAATTCTCTGCTTCCTTAGTGTACGCCATAAACTCTGGAAACCAATGGTCAACCAGATTCCAGGAGCAAATATACCTAGATATCCTAGGATAGCGCCGAGAAAGCACTTGGCGGGACTGAAGCCTGTAGAGGCAATTGCAAGAGAGCCTAGATAGACGGCAAAATTGAAATTTGGCCCTGGGAAAGCTTGAATGATAGCGAGCCCCAAGATAAAGTCTCGAGGAGTGACCCAGCCAGGCTGGACGACATACTCGCGTAAAAGGGGAATTACGACAGGTCCACCGCCGAAGATGATTGTGCCAGCTAGGAACATGTTGTTAAATAGTGCCAGAGGAAGGGGTGGATTGTGGAGCGCGCTGCGAAGAGCGATCAGGACGGCGAATAGGACCAAGAAAAGGGCGATGACGACTAAGCCTGTCTTGACACTGATACCGTATGCCGAAATGTCCATCGGTGGTTGTGTAGACTGAGCGCGACCACCTGGCATTGGATCAACGATTGGGGAGGAAGGTCGCGAAGGTGTCACATCTTTTACGCTCGCATGACTGGGAGGCCGTCGCTGAACTGAACGAATGCTACTACTCTCTACGTTCGTTTGAGGCATTTCCGTGATGTCGTGCTCTTCGGTAGGCCTGTCCCTTCCAAGGTTTGCTCTCCTAGTGCGTCGTTTACGGATGTATCGCATGATTGGTGGGATATATATGTCCCACGCAATGGTGACAGTACCCGCTCCGACCAGTAAGACCGGCAAGTACCAGAGAGTATTATACAACAGTCCTGCGCAGCCACCAAAGACTACCAAAATTCTCATCAGCTCATCTGTTATGGCTTTGCGAGATAGTTGAACAGCAGCGAGTGCTATGATTCCGACCGTGGCTGCATTAAGCCCGGACAAGAAGGCATAGACGGGGGAGGGTAGAGTTTCGCTGAGATGATGGACGCCAAGTGATAGACCGTACATGCCCAGAGCACCTGGTAGCGACCACAACAGGAAGATTGCTGCTGCTGGGATGAAGCCTGCATGCACGGCCACAATGTTGAAGAGCATCTTTGTCGAACCGGGGCCAGGAAGAACTTGAACAACGGCGAACATTTCTTGATACTGAGATGAATTATTGTGTCAGCGGCTGGAACTCGGAGCGAAAGTTTCAAAGCCAACGTACTGTCTGCTCGTCAATCCATGGAGGCTTTCCCATCCCCTCTACAAATCGCGTATGGAGAATCTGGAAATGTACAGGGGGTCCACCGAACGCGGTGAAGCCCAGATCATACGTTCTCCATAAAACATCAAGGAGCTCAGTCATCAATTTCTTGGGCTGGCTGTCCTCTTGCCCATCCCTCCTTGTTCCATCCGAATGGCCACCACCTCTCATGAGGTGTTGAACCATGGCATGGAGGGCAGTAAGTGGCATATCTACTATCCAACCGAGTCCCAACGACTGAAGGACTGCGAAGCAAAGGCTGCCACTAAGATACTGGCAAGCTTGGCAGCATCTTTATATGTCGCGGCCTGTCGTATTTTTGGCCATACTTAGGGCGAAGTCGGAAGAGTGCTGTCGGTTGTCCAATAACATGCGCATCTGACCACACGTGCGTGCGGACTGAATCGCAGCGAATTGGCGAGCACGATATCTTGGGCGTCACTACCGAGGATGACTGGAAGTGTGGGTTGGTTCACCAGGAGGATTCTTTGGTTTGAGTTCAGAGGAGTCGTGATCAAAGTCGAGCAACCCTGCCGCATATAACAAGGCCGGGCATATTGGCGTAATTACTCCGGAAAGGACACGATCAATATTATTATTACTGATCAGATAACCAGTCTGCCTCCATTTCACAAGCTTCGCCGCATGACAAACCAATACGCTCATCTCCTTCCTCCTAGTTGGAAACCCCAAGTCAACGCATGGCTTGCGGAAGACACTCCCTCGTTTGATTACGGCGGGTTTGTTGTCGGTGAAGCGGAACGAGAGGCTTTCTTATTCGGAAAGGGCAAGCAGACGGCTGTCCTAGCTGGTTCTCCCTTCTTTACAGAGGTCTTCGAGCAATTGGGATGCTCGTAAGTAGAGATTTAGCTCATGATTTATCACTGCTTTCAGCTCACAACGGCGTTCAATAATATCTTCAATGGTTCCCGTCATGCAGGGTAGAGTGGCATCTCAATGAAGGTGACTCTTTTGAGCCAGTCAAACATGTCGCCACCGTTCGTGGCAAAGCTCGGCACCTCCTGCTTGGCGAGCGTGTAGCCCTTAATATCCTGGCCAGGTGCAGTGGCATTGCTACCAAGTATGTACATCCCGGCTTTCAAACTTCATCCAGACGCTCATTTCCCTCTAGGTCCAAAAGAATCCTTGACAAAGCGAGGAGCCACGGCTATATCGGCTTAATTGCGGGTACTCGCAAGACTACTCCCGGATTCCGACTTGTGGAGAAGTATGGCATGCTCGTCGGAGGTATAGACCCACATCGCCATGACCTATCGAGTATGATTATGCTCAAGGATAATCACATCTGGTCATCCGGTATGTGGAAGGTTCATCTGGTAATATGTACTTATCTTACCGATGTCACATTATTTGGATAGGGTCTATCACGGAAGCGATCAAGCAAGCTCGTCGAGTAGGCGGATTCAGTCTTCTCCTTGATGTAGAGGTGAGGAACAGGGAGGAGGCCGAGGAAGCCATCGAGGCCGGAGCGGATGTCATCATGCTTGACAACATGGAGGGCGAAGAACTCATCAGCACTGCTACCGAGCTCAAAGAAAAATGGCAAGGGAAACGGAAGTTCGTTTTTGAATCGAGCGGAAACATCACAGAGGACAATCTGCAAGAGAGAATTCACAATGGTGCGTCTCCTCGGACTGTTCGCGAAACTGAATACTTACGCATTCAATGCAGCCATAGATATCCTCAGCACCAGCGCAGTTCATCAATCTGTTCAGCACATAGATTTCAGCCTCAAGTTGCAGAAGCCCAAGTTAGATTCCGCCTAGAGGCACCATCCACGAATTCCAGTTGTATCATTATTCCCTAATTTGATAGATTCAACAATTCCATCGCGTTTCCTCCTCTCACCCCCTCCTTATTTACATCAGACCACCCTTGTACAGCATCAATTGCCTCCAGATTCTCAACTACACTCCTCCATTTCTCAGTAGCGCTCAGGGGAGGGAAGAAAGGATGATCGGTGCCAAAGAGCATCCGTTTACTTCCAATGCTCCTATCTAGCTGTTCTTGAATGCTGATCGAAGAACCCTTTTCATAACGTGCTGCGCGCGCAATTGTGTCGCTGACAAAACCGAGTTCTTCTGGGCCGTAGGCAACTGCATCAAGGTAGAGTTTTCCGAGGTAGAAACGAGCGTCATGCTTCAAGCGGGATGCAACGACGGGGTCGTGGTCGATGCAGGACGCAAGACGCGAAGACAGGGCGGGTAACGCACCGCCAGAGTGGGCGAGCAAAAGCCTGAGGTTAGGGAAACGGTCGAAGACACCTGATAGAATGAGTCTTGTAGCAGCCTAGTAAACAAGCTCAGTGGTTTGATCCAAAGAATATTCGATAGAGACGTACGATGGTGGTTTCAAACGGGAATCCAAGTGCGAGAGGCAGCACATGTCCGTTGTCTAGTTCTCCATATGCTGAAGCATCCACCCCATAATGAGGATGCAAAAACACGACGAGACCAGCTTTCTCTATGGCACCCCAAACAGGATCAAGTGCGGGGTCGTCCAATCCTTTTCCAATCCCTTTGGTGCCCATAATCAGACCCTTGAGATGGGGAAGACTCGAGATCTGGTTGACAATCTCCAGTAACGCGGTCGTCGAGATCGAAGGGACCAGAGGAAGTAAGCCAAATCCATAAAGCCGTTTTAGTTGGGTATCGTTTGATGCAAGGAGAGGTGACGTTGAGCAGTACTCTTCAAGGTCGGTATTGAGTTCCGACGCCAGGGTATGTGCCTGAGAAGCGGGCAGAAAATCGAGCCATGGATTCGCGGAGCTTAAAGTTGAGCAAAATCAGGATTCTCGATCCTTGTCAAGGATTCAAGGACCGCGCACCTGACGACGGAGACGTGAATCCCATGTTTGTCCATGAACTTGAGTTTTTCTGCATGGGATCGTCATTAGCAACGTCATGCTGCCGTGTTCTATGCCGTAGACGGTACCTTCTCTGTCCCAGTACTGTGGACCGACTGGTCGTCCACCACTAGGCTCATGGTCCAGGATTAATAGCCGTTCTTCTTGGGTTGAAGCATCTGTCCGGATGAGAGGAACACTGCTTCTTGAACGTAGAACAGACGCGTAACGCGGCAAGTAGACATGAGTATGGATGTCAACGAGCAGTTTCCTTGCCGCCATTTTGGGCAGAAATGAAGAGGGAAATGAAAGAAGAAGAGGTGAAGGACGCACACGACTTGTGTGGGATGATCTAGATTCTATCTCATCACATAACGTGAAGGAAGAATGAGGCGAGATGTCCGATCCTCTGGGAATTTCTTCTTGATACACGAGTCCTGAGTGAACCATCGTTCGATAATGTTCTAGCAATACTTGACGTACGGATTTGAGGATTGCTCAACCGATGAACAAATCAATGGAACGGCTTCAGTTATCTAGGTTTAGCCTGATTGAATTGAGTGTCATGAGGTACAGAGGTATAGGTTCGTCGGGGGCTAGGTCGTAAAGGGCAAGGTCGCGTAAATGAGTAGCTCAGTTGCCTTCCTAGTGCCTTCCTAGTGCCTTCCTAGTGCCTTCCTAGTGCCTTCCTAGTGCCTTCCTAGTGCCTTCTGCCATCCTTCAGCTTGGGATACGTCCGTTAAATCCCGTCCTTTCACTCGTACCACTAAGTGCAACTGAAAACATCCTCGATCATGGAAGTTGAGAGGCTCCGTGGGGTCGTGAGTCCATTTCTCCTTGCTCCATATCAGTTTGGTTGATTAACCTTCTATCGCGACGATCTCCCACCCGTCCTGCTCGTGATGTGCTGACGACTTTTATAGCTTACCGACCTCTCTAACAACATTTTTACTCTGCAGCGTCAGATTGACGAGGCAAACGTGCTCCTTGAGACGGTGCCTTTATCCCGTTCAGTGCCCCCTACTCCAACATCGCGCTCGGCCTCAGCTGCGTCGTCAAGGGTTTCTGAACTCGAACGCCGCGTAGATGAGCTGGAAATAATCAATCGTAATCTGAATGGGAACTTGGACGATGTTCTGGCCCGTCACAGCATGTGCGAGGCCCAAATTAACCATTCAATCAGGGCGAGGGATGGCATGATGAAGAACTATAAGATTCTGGTCAAAATTGCCGCTAATTTGTTGCAGGTATGTTGTCATGACAGTCCAATGACACCCTCCGTGGGGCTCAGTGGGCGTCGTTGCTTTCTTCTGATATTTGACTGATAATCATTCAACTTGTTTTTAGAATGCGATGGAGGGTTTCCCAGACGGTGGGTACGACGAAGAGAGATTCAATGCACTTATAGAGGATTTGAGGAGGCGTATACGGTCTCCAAGTGCAAGCAACTCGTCTAGCAGTGGGACAGTCCGCCCACGGAGGCATAGTCCTCGGCTCTTAGAGACCCCTATCCGTTCACCCATGAATAGCCCTAAAACTCAAGGTGAACGGAGCAGCTTAACCGCTGAGTCAGAGTATATCTCGGATGAACCATCCCAGATTTCTACTCAGAGTGAGGTCCTTGTCGGTCCAGAAGGGGGTGTTTTGACCTGGGCTATTCATTGGGGTTCGAAAAGCCCCGCAAGTATCAAAGTTGTTGCTGGTCCCTTTGTTGATGGGGACATCACTAGGATTGGTATTGACAATGTTGAGGTGCGACTTGAAATCTTCTGCCTCTGTTTGTGGTTTTGACATTACGTTAAGCTTGACGGACTCTTTCGTGGGTGAGTCACAAAGGCTTCAGATTTGAGGTTTAGGGTTCATTGATCACGGTTTATAGTCTGTTTGATTCGACTGACCATAGCATTCGACTCGCAATCTCACCTTCGCCGCCGTTGGGTCTTCCAGACGTCAAGACTGTGTTCCTTCATGACCCTTTCTATCTGGAATCAGAGTCTGGAACATATATTTTCGACTGGGTGACGCCAACAGGCAATCAACGTATTGTCGAATGGCTGAGAGGCAGTGGCCAAGGAGATGAAGCGTCGGTTTTCCACACCTTCACATTCTCAAAGAAAAAGGTGAGCCGACATCTTGTGCCCTTACTATCTTCTTGACTGCGAATGTCTTCAGAGTCGGTGGTTTTATTTCGGCGCAGTAAGGTGGGCCTTGGCCTGGAATAATATTTGGCCAACACTTGAGGTGAGCTTGACCTGAAATATCCGAATGACACAATAGTTATTGATGGATACAATCAGTCTGGTCTTCGCACATCAATCTTGCAGCATTTGAGCGATCGTAGCAATGGGACGGTCACGCCCACAGATATTGAGGAGCAGATGAGAAGTGGGCAACTGCAAGAATTGTCCATCGAGATCACGCAAGTCAACGAGCGGGCTGTCATGGAGGAGATTGCTGCAAGGCTGGGCAAGCGCCCCAGACCAGTGAAGTACAAGAGATCTCTTCCTGCTCGCCGGGAACAGTAGAGATACGAGTACGAGATACTGATACTTCAAGTGCATGACTCGGTTAATCATTGGATGGTTATTCTTGTTTTGACACTGTTGGCGTGATGACTTGATTGAGTAAGGAGCGATCAGAGGAGCCAGGGCCCGGTAGAGAGTTACCACGCAACCCTGAACCGAAAGGATAATTCTTTCGGAAAGGAAAAATGATTGAATTAGACCAGCCATACCTCCGCTCCTCGAGACGTTTTCCCTCTTTAAGTCTTCAGTCCTCCAACTCGACACCGGTGGCCGGGTTGTCTTGCGATGTCCTTCCTTCTCGCTGGTCGCTCGTTCCTCGTCGCCCCTCTCCTTGCTTCCCTTACTCTCCTTTTATTCCTCGTCTTATCTCCGTCCCACCCTGTCGACCGCCCTCACATCTACAAGCGTGATGTCGTACACGTTCTTGAGCAGCGACGCAAGGACAGGGTGACGACGACAGAAGTAACGACAACCATTTTCACCACAAGCAGCGCCACCCTATCCGTATTTCCGGAGGACGCATCCCTGTCCGTGTCCTCCCACACTCATCATCACGGCCACTCGACTGCTGCTTCTGCTCCGCCATCGTCGTCTACTTCGCCATCATCCGCGGGATTTTCAAGTTCGTCTTCGTCTTCCACGAGTTCCTTGAGGTTGGTTTAGATGTCCTTGTGTATCGCGAAAGCTCTCAATCTTATTTGCTATCTTCGTATACATAGCCCTTCGGTCCCTTTGACCTCCTCGACTTCCTCGACTTCTTTCTTCGTAGCCTCGACCACTTCAAGTACGAGTTCACACGTATTAGCACCAACTCCCTTGTCTCCGACTCCTGCTACAACACTCTTTGTTACTGATGATCCCCTCTCTGCTGTCTCGCCGACTTTGCCGACCTCTCCCTCTCAAGCACACCCAGCACCTTCCTCCCCTCCCATTGCCGTAGATGCTACTAGTACTGGGTGTGTAAAATATCGATGATCCGTGATCCACAATAACTGACTGCTGCGCATTCCCACCACTCCCGTTTCATTGATCGTATTCAGTTTCTGGAGTAACAAGGGTGCTGTGGGAGGAGTTTTCACAGTTGTCGGCCTCATCATTGCCGGTATCCTTGTATTTCTTCTCGTCACCTACATTAAGCGAGTCAAGAAGAACCGATCTCGGCGGTACGATGAGGAGCTCTATAGCACTTTCTTTGACCAAGGTGGTCATTCACGAAACGGATCTTCGAACGGCCCTTCAAGTTTGAACTACCCTCCAATAGATCCCTTCGCTGCGGGTGAGGTGGTCCAAGTTCTAGGTAGTGCAGCTTCACTCCATCACGGGTTCAGCGGCACTGCGGTGGGAAGCTCTTCTCCTCCAGGCAGTAAAACCGGGCATGGCGGCTATGTCTCCGATGATGGTCACAGTAGCCATGGACATTCCTCGTCCATGCACCATGGTTTCAGTAGTATCTCCTACCACACTGGTCATTCAGGCTCTCGCGCGAATCTCGCGAGGTCGGATTCGCCAACCTTTTCCCAGCTCCCAAAATCAGCACCTCTTCCCGTTTCATATCCAAAATCCCATACAGAGGATCCATTTTCGAACGCAGCGGCTGTGCCACTGTCGGCCAACACGGTCTCATCGACTTATACGGTTCCTTCCCCATTGCTTGGTGCAGGGCAGGTCATTCCCAACCGGCAGGCCGATTCTGATGCTAGCTACTACGCTGATCAGATTCATTCTTATTATTACGGCGCAGGCGCAACGGCACCTTCCGCTCCAAGGTCATTTGGCCAGGCGTTTTGACCTTGAGGGAAGCTTCTCATTCCGCGCGATATCTCCCGGTCGTCGCAAGGACGATCAGGCATTGGTTGTTATTTCGTCCTATCGTGTTCTTTGCATTTCTCCGCTGCATCTAGACAAAAAATGTGATATTAGTTTAGCCGAACATATTGAAGGTCAAAAATCATTTGTGTAGTTTTATTGTCGCTCCTTCGTTCCGGATGTATTTGGAAATTTGTGATAAAATTTCTCTTTCGCTTGCTCGCAGATAGAATTCGGAATTTTCGTCAGCTTCGCCGAGTGCGTACCTGAAATTCGTATTGTTTTATATTAGTTGCGTAGTGTATCTCATACGATGGGCTTAGCGATGTGCTCTATGTTTAGTCTAGTTAAACCCATCAAGTAAATGTAAAAGCCAGATAATTCCGGATGTGCTCGAGCATGATCCTAGGTGCTCAGCATTGAGCAAATCGGATTCGCTCAGAAGGCATTAGATGTTCCATTAAAACGGCGGAAGGTATAACTGTGCATGGTCCAATTAAATTTTATTTGGAAGATAGATGAAGCCTTTCCGCTTACCCAAGGAAGGCCAAATCCCTCTGGATATCCGATTGGCCATCTGCGCCTCCGAGCCCCGGAGGCGGCATGATATCACCCTGGATTGGTTGCTCGATGTCCTCCGTAGGAAAGTAGGATGTATCAACAATCGAGCGGAGACATGGAACGAATGGAGGTTGGACCTGTCGAAGGGCATCCCAGTCTACGCCGTAGAAAAACTCATGCTGTTTGATCTGGTCGATTCGGTATCGTTTTTCCGCAGAAGTTAGCAGGCTGAGGTGGATCCATGTTCACCTTTGATCAGGCTGAATTTGAAGGTGTGGGATGACTTACCTCCTGACCAAAAGTTCCGATTCCACACTCAAATGAACATCATCCGGAAACATGAGATGATAATCCCATTGGATAATCTTTTGGTACGTCTCCTGCACAGTTTCGGCACAAAATGGCGGGTACCCCACCAAACACTCGAACATGATAGAGCCGATCGACCACCAATCACATTCTTTGCCATAACCTTTCTGCGCAAATATTTCTGGAGCAATGTAATCAGGTGTTCCAACGGTCGAATAAGCCTGCCATCTGGTTGTTCAAAGCTTCCCAAAGGTAGTAGGAGCCGACTCCACCTACCAGCTTGCGCCGATTGGCTTTCCAAGTTGTAATTTGTTCCTTCGTCATCGTAATATTGATGGGATTGACCATGACACTATTCCGCTGAGGCTTTGCACTGCGCATCTTCATTGCTTCAACGGCGGCACAGACTCGTTCATAGTACGCCCCATCATGTTGCCTGTGGAAGCCTGTAGAAAGACCAAAGTCGCTAAGTTTGATATGTCCCTGCTTGTCTCTATATTGTAGATCAGAAGAGGATTCCAATTTAGCGAATGAACACGCATACATCAAAATATTATCAGGTTTTATATCCCTGCAATGGAAAACTTTCAGTCTGAGATAGAAGGCCGTTTAGAGTCAACTTACCGATGAATGAAACCCATCTTATGCACAGCATCAATTGCGAGGACACATTCTGCCATGTAGAACCTCGTAACGTCCTCGGAAAATACATCATACTTGATGAGCATGGACATCAGATCACCGCCAGGTAGGTATTCCATGACGAGGTATAGATGGAGATTATCTTGGAAGGAAAAGAACAACTGAACAACCCAGGGAGAAGTCGACTCGGCCAGAGCGTCTCGCTCTGATCGAACGTGAGCCAACTAGAGCCAAGTGATGAGCTCTCTGAGCCAAACGATGATGTATCACACCCATTTACCTGTTCTCTCTTCAGCATTTCATCCTTCTTTAACACTTTCATGGCATATATTTTGCCCGTGTCCGTTTTCTGAACAAGCCTCACCTGGGGTGATAAGAAATAAGCATCCCAGTCGATGGGGCTCTGTATTAACCCAAGTTATTATACATACCTCGCCAAAGGCACCCTTCCCAATGACTTTAACGGTGCTGAAGTCATGAACGCGTAGTCTGGTCCTCCCAAGTCTCAAGTGCTGGGACTCTTTTCTACCCAGTTCTGCCAGAAGCCGTTGTTTACGTTCTTGAGTCACCGTGTCACTATGGCTCAGCAACCGACGTTCCAGCTCGACGCGTCTATTACCATAGAGCTCGTTTCAGCCTGTCTTTCAAAACTAGGAGCGAGCAGAGTGGCTACGACATACCGATTGTTCCGTTCTATAGCGCCATCCACTGCCTGCTTGTAATAAGCCTCTAATTTCAGCTGGGCAGCCTTTCCTCTTGTGGTTGTTTCCTCCGAGAATCCTGCTGTTGTTCTTTCAAAAATTGTATCTGAGCGATAATGATCGATTAATGAAATTATGTTGTCGGTTGACAGCGCTATACGGTCAAGCAACTCACATTCCGAATTTGGAAGTCCGCTCGCCAATTGTGATGATGGCGTAGAAGCGCGACTTGCATTCGGAGGGCTTGGGGACGCTCTGCCCTCAATAGACGGCGATATTTTCGTGGCCAGCGGAGAGTTGGACATGGATGATACAGGTTCAGAATCGGTTGAATCGGGCTGAGTTGCTTTAGGCCCTTTCCGTCTTTGACCTAGCGTTGATGTTTGACGTACTAGTATTCATCTTAGCACCGAGTTCATTCAATTGTTTGGTCGACGTGTAGACGATGAACGGGGAAGCAAAATATGAAGAGATATCAGAAAGACAAGGAGTGACTTGGCTACGGAAACAGGTGTGAAGTGTACGATGGTCCATAGGGCGACATTACGGGAAAATACTCTAGTTAACGGCCTAGTGGTATTACTAGAAGACGAGGTGAAAGTCCATACAATCAGCGATAGAAATGAGACGATTCTGTCCATACCGCGGGTCCCCGCTCAGGCGCATATGACTGCTGGTAGCCATAGTGTCCCTCATCAGCGGCAGCTAGCATCTGTGGCATAGGATTGGACGCGTGGCCAGCAGGATATGTAGGTGTCGGACTCCGTATAGAGGGATCCTGAAGAGTAGAATTATGTGGGCGCGGGCTGTATGGATTCCGTGCTGGAATAGGGCTAGGACTCAAATATTTGCCTGGCATTGACTGGGCCGCATGCGGGAAGTTGTACAATGAAGTGTTCGAAGGTGGTTGGTGACTGAAAATTTGGAATGAAAATGTCAAAACGTCAGAACCCAAATAGTTAATCATAATCAACATACATTTTCCGTGCCGGGTGAAGTGAATTCGGAACTGGCTTCGAGTATCCGAGATGAGCAGAGACCGCCGAACTAAAAAGAGATCACAAATGGCATCAGAAACGCGCATTTTTTCAGGCTTGTAAAATCCAACCAGTGATCAGACTCACTTGTAAAAGGCGGCTGCGTCGAACACCTGTGGTGGTTGGGAGTCGTTGACCATAGTGACTGCGGGACGCTTGCCATATATCGTAGATAAGTCTACACGAATCCGAGGAGCTGGCATGGTCTGCGGTGACAAGGCTGTCACATTATGGCTAGGAACAGACCCCTGAGAACGATAAGGGATCGATGGAAAATCGCTTGGCGGTCTTGGTTGGGGTGGCGGTATTGTAGGCACGGGAGGAGCCAATGAGTGTCGAGGGAGTGAATAAGACTGATAAGTCCCACCAGGTTGTAAGTGAGGTCGTACTGAGATATATTGCTGTGGATGCCGCTGTTGCTCTTGGGGGACCACGGAAGAAATATGTTCTGGCAAGGCGAGATTCGTATCAGGATTTGGTGAATATGCAGGAGAAGACCCTCTCGTTGAGGGCGGTCCCGGAACTAGAGTAGCCGACGTGGCTGGAGCAGTGTAACTTCCTGAAGTATCAGGATGTGGATTGAGGAAATGCCCGCCTGCGTCCGAAGAAAATGGAGGTGGAGGTAGGGATTCATCAGTCAAGGCTGGCGGGATATCTGAGAGAGATTCTGGCTGTTCTTCGTCCTGATCTGGATGAGGATCAGGTAAACTCGCCACCGGGGAAGCCGCTCCCCACTCAGAGGACTGATAGGGGTTTGTCAAGGTAGAAGATGGGGTTTCAGCAACTGGGGATGATTCCGATGACGCAGCATTTGGCGTGTATGCTGGTGCCGCAAGTGTTGGTAGTGGCGCGCGGGAGCTCGAGGCACCAGAAATATCTGTTTCCGCTTCAGAGAGCCAGGAGGGTTTTGGTTTTTCCAAGGGACCCGAGGAACTGCCACCCGATGGATTTTTCTTGTGTATTCGGAGAGGGTGTATTTCGGCACTAAGTCGAGCAGCACTAGAGCGTTGACTTGATGATCCAGCTATACGACGTTCCTCCTGAAAACTGCTATGACTCTGCAATGACATCCTTTGCAATTTCAAGGCGGCTTCCTCAAACGCCGCTTCATCCCATGTTTCCCACTCATCTTCGTGTGCGACTTGATTTTGACTTTGATGCGAAGTTAAGGACAGCTGTGATGCGAGCGATATCTTCTGATCTAACTCCTGCTCCGAATACGCTGGCGGAGGAGGGGAGTAGTTCAAGTTGCTGAGGTGGGCCATGGTCGGATGCAAGAATGGCAGACTAGAAGGGATTGAACTACGGCTTCTTTTCCTTTTGGCAGGTGACTCGAGCGCCTAGTTCAGGGTCAAGGGAACAGCCCCACCACCGCAGAGCCTCATTTTGGCCTTACGGGTTTGAGAGCGCTCGAGAACTGATCGGTGACCAACTGGAATTCTAGCGTCCTGTAAAATCACATTTAGTTGATTTTCACGAGCGGCTTGATCGACATTGTCAAACAAATGCCAAGTATAGAGAAATCAAAGTATCCAACCACAAAATGTAGAAATAAAGCAAGATTGACCTATTGATACAGGAGTAGCAAGACAAGGCAAGAGCTTAAACTTCAATCCCTTCTAGATTTGTTCCCTGTTACAGGGTGAGATATGCTGTCCAAACATAAAACACACGGGCTAAACTCACCAGTTTCGGAAGGCGTAAATATGCATCAGTTCCTGCGTGTTTATCAGTCTTTGCGCTGTCCGATGTAGGACATTTCGCACCCCAGCCATCCAACGAAACGAGCTCTAAGGAGCCACCAAAATAACTGATCGACATATGTCAGGAAGAAAATAACCTGAGTCCAGTGATATAAACATACGTGGCAAATATGTTGCTCATTGGAAGACCAATTCCAATGCGTGGATGGGTCTCAATGCCAGCGTTAGAGACCTTCATCTCATGTGGTTTCGCGTTGTTCCACCGGTGAACTTGCTCGTCCACAGTTGCACGTACGCCTTCTTCACTTGTGCTCGCGGATCGTAAAGCGCCTATGCGAGAGTGTTCCATTCGTGTCGCATTGCGCAAATGCGAGAACGAGAAGAGATCGGCCGGTTCTTTGATTTGGCTTTCGGAAGTAATTAGCCCTCCTCCTGCATTCGCAGCTGAGCTAAGGGCATATAATATATTGAATAGTATTTCACGGACCTTGATCCGATATCCGAATGCCAACATCATTTTCGCCAGCCGCTATAGTCACTTTTATTGGTGGGAGGTGAGAGTGGCCTTGATGGGTTATGAGCGTCGCTCGCATAGACTGTAGGGGCTTCAGAGAGAGAAAATTGCAGACCAGGAAAGACGCTCACATTCTTCAACAGCTCGAAAATAATATATCTATCTTATTGATTAGTGAAACCATAAGACACATATTCTGATGCTCACTCTAGGTGTTCCTTGATATAAGGAAATTGAGTATCAAGTTGTCCGTCAACAACGACCTCCGGCCAGTCTCGAACATGAACGTCTTCCCCTTGGAAATCCTCCACCCACGTCGGTCTCTGCCTAAGTAGCTCTACGCAACGCTCTATACTTTTCCTAACTTTCAGTCCTGTATAGATAATCCCAACATGAGGTTCTCCAACTCGTTGTTGGCCGCGCTGGCCCATATATATTTCGGTCAGTGCAATATGATGTTCGACCAGGACTCGTCGTGAGATTCGTGAAATTAACATCCGGCGCATGACAGAATCGAGTTGCTCAGAAGCCAAATAGGGAGAGGAAAGGGAGAGTCCGAGAGAGAGGTTAGGAATGACGGTAGCACTTGGTGACGAGATTTAGTCAATTCCATGGTTTCTCGAAAAGGCGCGAAAACGCTGGAAACGCACTGTTCGTTGAGTAACCCGCGAACAAACTCGCAAAACTTCTCATTCTCCGATAGCGTGGTGATGGGAGGGTAGCGGCGGAACCTGGAAAAGAGATAAGCCGCCTAGGAGTGTGGTTACGAAGGAAGCAGGTTTACTTTTCAAATGCAGACCAATATAGCTGCAAACATATCAGTGGCTGAAGTTGCTGAAAAAAGGAAAGAGAGAGTTGACGGACCTCATACACTCTAGCAACACCTTCCTGAGTCACAACTACATAGGGCAAAGCTTGAAGGTCGCGTAGGCGGTGGGCAATCCGCACAGGCAGCTCTGTCCGCACATAGTTAGCACTCTACAATTCAGCCGTCAGCAAGACCACATTTCAATCATCGAGAGAAGGTTGGCATACTTTGATCAAGCGCTCTTCATTCATATGTCGGCCATAGAAGACCTAACGCAACAATCAGGTTTTTCAGTTATATTTCCTAGCATGATTACAGAACTGAAGGCATACAAGTTGACGGAGAGTAAGCCGTTGAGCCTCCTTTGAAGCGTACAGCTCGAGCTGTCGGTTCTGGTAGAAATGCCGAGCCGTTGATTCATGTCGGAGGAAGACAAGAACACGGTGAGCAGGACGTGGTCTTGTCAAGGCTTGAGCCACATTGGACAGCATTTTGAATGGAAGTTATATCCGCATGAGCCAGTAGGTGGTGGAAATTGGAAATGAGAACGAGAGAGCAGTCAGGGCAGGGAGGGACAGTGTTTAAGGGCCTGATGCTTTCCATATGCAAACCTGAAAAGACGCTCGTGACTCGACTGCCGATCCAGTCCCATGTGTTTCTCCTTCGACACGCCTGTACAGAATAGTACAGGGAAACTTAGAACCTCAACACGTATGTATTCTACATTCTGATGATAACAATGAAGGGATATTACAGAAGACCTTCTGACCGCAATGCACCAAGAATCACAAATGCCGATCGGCGCTCACGATCGAGGCCCGTCCAATCACCCCTCTTACCCTCTGGAATATCCTCATGACCAACCACGTAGACATCGTCGGTCTTCATTTCGTCGGTTTCTGGAATGGGATCTTCACGAGCGTACATTGAATCTTGCCACTGTGCCTCGCTCATAGTGACGGCTACTGTTTTAGCATCTGGGATGTTGGGGAGAATCGATGTAAGAAGATTCGATAGTAGTTCAGAAGTTCCGTCGGTGTTAGATGAATGTAAGAGGGGCAATGGGAGGTACTCAGCCTATGACCATTAGAATAGATCGGACTATCTAGAGAAAAGGTGCCCACCTCCAGGAGCATTCCCTTAACAGCACCACCTGCCAGTATAACATTGCCTATCCTGACAATCCAGTCACTGCCGATAGAAAAGATGAAACCTTCTATCGAGATCTGCTGTCCGAGTGCCGGTCCACCTCTTGTAGGAGCAACAGTGGTCTGGCGGACGGACACCCATCTAGCTTTGAGTTGCGCCATTAGCTGTTCAAGAGCACCAGGAGGTCGAAGGGTGAGGAAGGTAGTCCGAAAGTGCGAGCAAGTCTGTAGATAATTCGTTTCCTGTCCAGGTGGTGCCGCCGCAAGCACTTCTGCCCTCATAGGTGCTGTAGGATCTTCCAAAAGCACAAAGACATTGTCATCCATGGTGAGAGCACACATAATCCGGTCTGGAGTGCCCTGATGACCAGGTATTTGACCAATAGTTGAGCGATACGATCTGATAGAAATGTTCCATTTCCCCCGGAAAACTGCCTGCTCTGCATGAGAGTACTGAGAACGGTCCAAGTTCTTGACATTCATACGTTATGATTCTTCGTCATGTTATCGCGGACCAAGCCCAGCCCTTGAGGAGGAGCATTGATCCATCGTGCTAGACTATTTCTCATGAGCCCCAGTGTTGGATCAATCGCATATTAATGGACTTACCCAGTTAAACCCATGGTCGTTGAGGTTAATGTGTACACCAAGCACACACAAGGCGTTGTGACATGTGCTACTGACCGCGTGAGTGTGACAGAGCGCGAATTCGGAAACAACGACGCGAGAACCTGAACTCTTGAAGCTTTAAGCTCCTGTAATCGCCATCCATGCCTCCCAAGCGCAAAGCTGTCGACAACGCTGACATCTCCCCTTCCAAGCGCTCCGCATTGTCGGAGACTAATGCTACTGGTCACGACACGCCGTCGCGTCGGACCCGATCTGCAAAGCCGGCGGTGGCGACAACCACGCCGATAGCAACCCCAACCCCAACGCCTCGAGTCAGGAGAACCTACGGGAAAAAGACACAGAAGGCACAGGAAGCTCTGCAAGAAGTAATCAACTCTACACCAGATCATACAAATGACCAGTCGGATTCCAAGCCAGAAACCAATCCAGCTGTGCCCTCACCTCCGAAAACCCGTGAACGCAAGAAAGTCGCAGCTACACAAGATTCCCCTTCGAAGCGACGCTCAAAAAGAGCTTCTGCAGTGGAAAAGGATGGCCCTAAACCTGTGGAAACCCCCACCAAAGTCAAGCGGACCTATGGCAAGAAAGTCGTTGTCGAAATACCACCACTAGCGTCGCCCTTGCGAGCATTATCACCCGGCCCTCAGTCTCCCTCTCCTATAGAGGTACCTTGCGATATTCCTGTTACTCCACGAAAATCGAGAGCGACAATCCTTTCCAACAAAACGCCTTCGAAAACCTACGGTCTCCTCGCTTCCAAACACCTACCCTCCCAATTTTATCCGTGCCTAAATGCTCAGAAGAAAGCCATTCTTCAGAGCCTTCACTCGTCCTCGGACATCTGTTCAAATACAGAAGGCGATAATGATGCAAAGAGATTGTTGCAAGATCTCCTTCAAGGCACAGTGACACGCTCCGAAGGAAACAGCTGCCTTCTGCTTGGACCTCGAGGGTCCGGGAAATCAATGGTGAGGAAAGTTTTCGTTGATTACTGAACTTCGATTTACCAAGTTTTACAGGTACTCGAGCAATGTCTAACCGCCCTATCAGACCCACCTATTGTCATTCGGTTATCTGGATGGATCCACCATACTGACCGTCTCGCGATGCGTGAAATTGCATATCAGTTGGGTCAACAAACTGGTAAATCATTCCTCCAAGAGGACGAAGAGGAAAAGAACGATCCCTTCGCTGAGCAAGACGATAATCCTTTCCTCGATCGGCCCAATCCTCAAGCTGTCGAAACAGGACTGGCATTACCACCACCTTCACACCTCCCAGCTCTAATATCTATTATTCCCACCCTCTCTCGACCAACCATAGTTGTTCTCGACGCATTCGACCTTTTTGCACTTCACCCAAGACAGGCACTACTGTACTGTCTTCTCGATACTGTCCAAGGCTGTCGTACTGGGATGGATAACAAGGGACTTGCAGTCGTCGGTACCACAACCCGCATTGATACCATAAACCTCCTAGAAAAACGAGTGAAAAGTCGATTTTCTGGTCGAGTCATTCGCACCAGTGGGATCTCCGCAACGGCAGATATCCTATCACTGACTAAGAAGGCATTGTGTACTCCACTACCTCCGGCGGAGGAGTATGAGGAGTTGATGGATGAATGGAATGATGCCTGGGCAAAACGGATATCCGAGTGCCTTGATGACAAGGAAGTGGCTGACATGATGAAGGATACAATAGGAGTCATGAAAGACCCGAAGTTAGTCTTTCGCATCCTCGTAAGCATCCTTGAATCAAGATTCTGGAATTACACTAACAAAACACCATGTACAATAGATATATGCGGTGACCCGACTTTCACCAGATGCTCCCTTCTTAACGCGTTCGTCATTCTCGCAAGCTATTCAGTCTCAGCGTTCAAGGCCGCCATTATACGATACCCTAGGTATGCTACTACTTGGGATTGAATTCGCCACCCTCACCTCGTATATCTATAGATTTCCCATACCCGGCTCTATGTCTCGTAATTTCTGCAGTTCACTCTATCACTTCGGGCCACGATACCTTCACGTTCGAGATGCTCTTCTCGACTTTCCGAAATCAGGTCAAAGCGTCAACGGCTGCCCCTGTTCAGATCAACGGTGGCAGCATTGGCATGGTTCCGTGCAGTAGAGCAGTCTTACTCAGTGTGAGTTCTTCGAGTGCAATAAACAATGCAAGTTTGCTGACGAAAAATACCCCTAAGGCTTTTGAACATCTCATATCTTCCCGGATATTTATTGCCTCTACGGCATATTCCAACTCCATAGCCAAAGAGTTTTTCCGTTATAGGACAACACTAGAGAAAGATGATGTGAAAAAAGTGATAGAGAAGGCAGGTCAAGTCACATTAAAGAAGTGGTTGAATAAGGCCGAGTAGACTTTGGGTGACACTAATTAGACACATTGTATTGTACTATCAATGGTGGATCATGACGGTCTTAGTATACCATGGTAAAAAAGACGAAGGACTGTAGATGGAGAACGAGCGACGCGTAAAACGAGTGTGAAGAATTATCTAAGAGACCTTCAGGTATGCTGCACCTGCAAATGAGACGGACGCCGACAAGTACAGGTATTGCACGAACCTTGAGCTTGATCATGGACTTGGAGAGTCTTCTAGCCAGAAGGAAACAAATCTGGGTGGCGGTTTATTCCTTTCAGTCGGGCCGGGAGATAGCTTGGGCGTCGAGCACTTCAGATTCACGTTTTCCAGCGAGGTGCAACCCAGGATTGCTTGGGAGCGTACAATCATGTTCCTGAAGCCTTCATCGAGCACAATACTGTCGTCCCATTCTTTCGTCTCTTCTGCAAGTTCGTGAAGAAAGTCCAACATACTCTCTCGGCTTCCGGCAGAGACGTTCCTCAGGGAATCTCCAGATTTGATTCTTTCACCCTTGCTCGGAAGAGGGAGCTTGACTGAAGGTAATCCAAGACCCATTTGTTGATATAGAGCCGACTCGCGTTTAGGCGCGGGACAATCTTTGATCTGGTCGACGGTGGTACGCTTCAAGAGAGGACAGTCGCCCCCGGTCATGTCAGGCAATATCATCAGACGCAATGGCGAAGGGCCCAATGGCGGACTACGTCTATTACGAAGTGAAGATGACCTCTTCTCCTTTCGTTTCAGATTTTCATATGCGCTGAAAGCCATTGGAGGGCTCTTCGATGGGTCCACGACTGTGGGCGCCCCTTTTTCACCTTTAGAGTCGAGCAGACGTTCCGAAGGTACGTCAGGTAGAGATCCATCGCGGCAAGATTCCTCTATCACGCTGAGATTGGGCGAAAGTGAAGCCCTTCTGGTGTTTTGCCGACCAGGCTTCATGAGGTTGAGAAGGACATTGTTGTAGGGATGCTCTATGATTGGCTCTGGGAACGTGACCTTTAGCGTCCTATTATCACTATTCGCGGTGAGGGCAGGAAGTGGTGGAAGGGACGAGATGGGAAGAGGGGGAGGACGGTTCAAATGTGTGACCGCAAAACTACGTGCTGGGTGCGCGAGTGGAGAAAGCCCGGACATAATTTCACCTCCTTTACAAAAGGGTAGGGAGGCTTCCGGTTCAGTGTACAGCTTGACCAGGCGAAGGGTAGTCTGTTCAAGGTGATTGTGGGGCCAGGGGAGACCTTCCAGGGGCGTTGATATCTCCAGAGGCGCAGGCTTTCTTCTCCGCCCCAGTCGACCCAGGTCAAAGGAGAGTCGGTACGGAAGCAAGAACCGAGACATATGCATGTTGCCTTTGTTCAGGGACGTGGATGAAGGGGAGTGCTTTCTGTTGTGCATCTGTGCGTGCAAAGGGGATTTATCGCTGGAAAGAACGACAGGGCCTGTGGAAAATGTAGAGCTCTTCGTCTTGTAAGTTGTTGTGGTGTCGCCCGAGAGATCGTGCTTCTGTGAAGACTTGGAAGAGTCTGCGCTCGGATAAACCAAGGTGAACTCGCCAGGATTCCAGCGTATCTCGAGGGATGGTGAACCAAAAAGGCCGATGAGAAAGCCCGCCCTACAGTTTTTGCCACCTTTACACACAGTGTATGCGGGGAGTTTGAACAGTTTGAAGCACCGGTGAGCATATTGACCATGGATGTAAGGTCGCGAGGGTCCTCTGAGATTGTTGCTTCTACGATGACGGACAAAAAGAAGCTTGAAGCACAGTAGACAGATCACAGAGAATATCAAGAGTGTGGTCAGGCAGGCCAACCAAGTTGAAGATGTCGAGGAGTCGCGAATGGGGGCGGCGGCACAGAAGTTCGGAAAGAAGAGTAAGAGAAATATCGGGACGCAGCTGAGGCAGAGCTCAGGATAGCGCCCTCTGCTCAGCGAGTTCATCGAATGCCGGTTAGTTAGATGTCTGAAAGAATGATATGGTTTACAAGAAGTAGAATCATCTATAGAAATACGCGTGCGTGGCAAGGTCCGAGGTCCCCGATGACGTGTATTCTTGAGTTCCGACACTCTAGCCAAGAGTCCTCTCATGCATCATCAAATCCCTGGCAGTGGCTCCGAAAGCCGCCAGGATACCACTCCCAAATCCACGCCAGTCCGATGCCAGCCTGCTGACAAAACACTACTGAAGCCGAGTAGTACATACACAGATAATACGGGCTCGGACTTTTATCGCTTTCAGCTATCATTTTATGATGTGTGAGACCCAAGACTCCAAGACCAAGGTAAGATTAGACTGGGTTTGTTGCTATCCAGTCCCAGGATTTGAACGTTGGAGTCTTTACAGATCCATGCGTTATGGTCTAACCTGGCGGTGACGATCTACGAAGCCGAAAGGGAAATTGAACTTGAAATGTAATTGGGTGCCCTGAGGCTTCGGCGTCTTTGGTTGATCCGTTTACACGTGATCGACCCAACAAGGGATCATCTGGGATGATGCACACTGTCATCTCCACTCTTGCTTGATGAGTCTGCGCCATCTCTTCCCTTAACCTCATGCTTCAGAGCATCCTATATCATTGCCTGAATAATTCCTCTTAATCTGTATTAGAACTCTTCTCAACCAAGATGGCGCAAGCAGCCGAAACACGCTATACCTTTGAAGAGCTCATTAACGAGGACTTCCTTGAAGATTCGTCAGTTGCGCCTTTATGTCCGTTTAGAGCAGAACTCAAATAGGACATTTATTCAGACACATCGAAGCCTTTGAACGTGCACTACACTTAGATGATCACTATTTCGACCATTCCAATGACTTGTCGTCGCCACCTACCCCAGGGACGCCGGTTGCTGGGCCATCCCGCATTCGCAAAGTGTCGGCCCTATCGGATTTTGCCCCTATTCATTTAAGAGTCGACAAGTCAGTTTCAAAGTACGCTATGTTATTGCGGAGGGCTTACTTCTTTGGCAACTATCACTCAGGGCGAGAAAGCGGAAATACAAGCATAGGCGGCACGACTGGTGGTTTTTAGTACTACGCTGGCCACTTCTAGTGCGTATACCTGTTTTCTTCTAAGCTAAACACTCAAATAAGAACAATCTCTTAGATCTTCATATTCCTCTTCATCTCGGCAGAGTTCGGGCTATATGTCCTTATACGGCAAATGGTAAATGGAAAGGAATGGATTACTGCTTGTGAGTCTTCGGTATACCTCTAGGTCAATGAAAGAATTGACAGGCGAAGGGAGAGGCAAGAAGGGTCGTCTACGCAAGAAAATGCGGGCAGCGCAAACATACGAGGTAAGGGCTTTTGCTTCATCATAATGCCCTACTGATGGTTTGCAAGGAGTGGAAGGAAGCAGCTATGGCATTGGATGAATACCTACAATTTGACGAATGGAAGAAAGTTGATGAAGATCCTTTCTATGACTGGAAACTTGTTCGGAAGGTGGATATCTACATAAACACGCCTTTTTCGCGCATTCAAACTTTCCACAGGTGAAACGCTCGTTACGGACCCTTCGGGAGAAGCAGGATGCCAGGGGCTGTCTTGGAGTATTGGAAACCTGCATTCGACCAAATTTTGCGGCAGTGGAATCTCCAAGGTTGGTTGCCCTTCAGATTCAAACACTTCACAACCTTATGGCAATTGTTCATTAAGGCTATATAGCGAGGTATGGCTAAATCTGCTGTTGAGAGATTGGAGGTAATCATACTTTTTTCTAGACATTCCTGGGAACAAAGGATTCCATAGAATGTAAGTTCCGATTCAGACATATATTTTCTATGTTCTGAGGATATCCCAGCCTACTTCGACGAATTGGAAAAGTCTTTGGAGTACATAAGAGAAACCCCTGAGCTGTCTATTGACGAGAAGAAACGGTTTTTCAAGAGTGCAAATACAAATCTCGGTATGTACCTATGTCATGGTGTGGCAACCTCAATCTCATTTCTGTCAGGCGTTACTGCACTCTGTCTATCGGGGGGAGGAACACTTGGTTATTGTGAGCTTTAATCATGCTTGAAAACTATCAGATTCAAGACTAGCTCTGTAGATCATTTTGGTGTGATTAAGGCATTTTTGGACGAAGGGCTACTTCCACGAGTCATCACTGGCACTAGCGCAGGTGGTCTCGTGGCTGCCCTCACTTGTACAAGGACAGATGAAGAGCTCAAAGCCCTTTTGGCACCGAAACTCGCAGACAAGATCACAGCTTGCGAAGAGCCCATATCCGTGTGGATAAGTCGTTGGAGGAAAACAGGTGCCCGTTTCGATAGCGCACTGTAAGTTCATACTTGTTTTGTTGGGAAATTTCACTTAGACTCTATCGTAGATGGGCAAGAAAGGTTGTCAATTTCCGCATCATGATAGAGGATTCCAGCTGATCCGGTTGGCTTCAGTGTACTTTCTTTACCCGAGGATCCATGACTTTTAAGGAGGCCTACCAGAGAACTGGTCGTATCCTCAATGTGTCAGTGGTTCCACATGATCAGTATTCGTAAGTCATTCAGTGAATTTTGCATGTCATTATCTCAAAAATTTCCAGGCCGACGAAAGTTCTCAACTACATTACTGCTCCAGATACAGTAATATGGAGCGCGTTGTTGGCCTCTGCTGCAGTACCTGGCATTCTGAATCCCGTGGTCCTCATGCAGAAGCTGAAAGATGGTAGTCTCGTGCCTTGGAACTGGGGGAGTCGATTCAAGGACGGGTCTCTAAAGGTGGACATACCTACACAGGCTCTCAATCTGTACTTCAACGGCAAGTAAACAAGTTTACGGCTTGAGCGTGTATGGGTCTGAGTCTTGTATAGTCACCAATCCGGTCGTGTCTCAAGTTAATCCCCACGTTCACCTATTCTTCTTTGCTCCCCGTGGTTCTGCTGGTAGACCTGTAGCCCATCGTAAAGGCAAAGGTGAGAAGCTTGCGAATACCTGGACTGGCTACTAATTGAATTTCAGGATGGAGGGGAAATTTCCTGTTATCTGCTGCTGAGCAGTGGCTGAAACATGAGCTGACGAAGAACTTCAAGGTGATCCGGGACTTGGAGCTTCTTCCACCTTTATTAGGTTCGGATTGGTCAAGCTTGTTTCTACAGCGCTTTGACGGTTCCGTGACGTAAGTATACACCAGATTGCTAAGAAAGTAACTCACGAGTGATTTCCCAGCATATGGCCTCGCACCCGATTTATGGTGAGCGATATAGTGTCACATACTGAAATATGTTTAAACTAGGATTCCTAGGATTTCATTCGTATCTTGACGGATCCTGATCCGCCAGAAATGGAACGAATGATGCGAGTTGGGCAGCTCGTAACATGGCCAAAAGTAGGTGTTTTGCGCATGAATCTGATTATATTCTAATCATCTATAGCTGCATATGATCTATAACCGAGTTCGAATTGAGAAGCAAATTCTATTAGGCCGACAGGCCGTTCGCAAATTATCTCGGTCACGAAGCATCCCTCCCAATATTAAGCCGACTCTCTTAAACCCTACGCGCTCCGGCGAGGAGAAGAGCATAGAGCGACGGAGTAAAACCTCGTCGCCGATACCCACCACGTCTGAGCAACCGATATCCGTTGATACCGATGCAGAGGAAGCCTTTTCACAAGGATCTCGGTGGTTTTACAGTCGCGGGCGTGCAAGAAGAGCTGGGTCTCCAATAATCGAACGCCCACAGGAGGAAACAAGTCGCGACCCCTTATCATCCTCACGAATACGACGAAAGTGGGCTGAAGATCTTCTCAGTCCAGCTGAAGGATCTGATAATGATAGAGATCGACAGCATTCATCGGAGAAGGAGAAGGACAAAGAGAATAGCCCCAGACTCAGCCCTTCAGCCATTTTCAGGCGCTTGCCTTCATTCCGTGGACTTCATTTGCCGCGCTCCAGTGATCAACTACACGACACCCAGGAACCTAATCCTGTTGCGACGAACGATGTTTGGAGTAGCGAGTCTTCAGATGAAGATACATCTGATGGATTCAGATACTCTCATAGTCCTAGTAGGGGCTTGAGCTATCCCCTTCCGGCCAATAAACACGGGCTCGAAGACACAGTGGCAGACGATTTGTATATTTAGCTTATGAACTCTGTATTTCGTGCTTTGTGAAACATCAATTATATGACCATCATTACATGTATCTGAGCGTGCGGCGTACCACCTAGAAACGTTTAGTTCTCTACCGTTACGTCATAATAGTTACATTCTGCACTCTATCGTTTGCCGGATAAGATCAAAGAAAGTTGCAGAAAGCAGCAGAAATTCTGATTACTTGGGAAGAACCACAAGAAGGCGACTGATGAGGTTTGTCTACGTTTATTGACTCATCCAAGCCGGGGGGTCACAGACACAATCCAGAAGCAGCATTGTGACAGCTCTTATACTGGTACCGTACCCCGAAACTCGACAGTATTCCCCATTCGCGTCCCCTTCGCGAATTGAACATGTCTTCTTCTCCCTCACGATCCCCTGAGGCTCGTTCAGTATCTAGCAATGCGACGGCCGCAGCCGCACTGGCACGGGCTCAGCAATCCCCCGCCCAAAAGTCGGCAGCGCAACTCGCAGCGGAGCACGATCGACGTCAAACTTTTCGTCGTCTAATTGACCCGGGAATCGTTCGTCCGAACTCGAAAGAGCAGGCTATGAGTTCGCTCAAAGTAAACAATTCAGCTCTCAGTCATGTGAACAATGAGTTGAATCTTTTCCATGGGTTTTGTTGCGGAACTTTTGCTGTCTAGACATTATTGACTATAGCTGACAATCTGATTCGAGACCCAGAGAACCCAAAGTTCAAACAATTTAAATCAACCAATACTGTCATTCAGAGGGAACTGATGAACCCGAAAGGAGCGATCGAGTATGCGATAGAGGTATGTCCATTTCTTGTTTGGTCGCATCGCTATGATTCACGAGGGTTACTACCCCTAAGATGGGATTTAGACCAGAGGTGCGTAGGTTATGTAGTCGGGACGGCGAGAAGACCAGCCTACTGAGCGATTTCCAATTCGAAGGTAAAGGATTTCCAACCCTACTATACATTCAATCCTCGTTATATGGACGATCTTCAAATTGGCGCGAGAATACTTCGTGATTTCATTGACTTGGAGACAGAGAAGATTGAGCGGGCTGCCAAAGCTAGAGCCAACGAGAAGGCGAATGCAGCAGCAGCAGCAGAACGAGTGAATTTCAACGAATCAAGCTGTCTCCGAAATTACGCTCATTTCTTCTCAAGGTCAGGTTAGCCTTCATGGATGATCGTAGGACAAAGGAATTGAAGGACGAGATGGAGAGACAGCAGCGGATAGCGCGTGCGGCCGCTCCGCCCGGTCCAACATCCCCTCGAGCGTCCTTGTCGACAGCACCGCCTTCAACACTTGGTGGAGCAGTGGTGATTGACGACGCTGAGGAGGACCAGGCTCAGTCGGAGAAGCCTCCTCCGTACGATCAATAGTGCTCAATTTCCTTGTTCTTGCTGTATCACAATTTCTGTCACAATTTCATGTACTACTATCAGACTTTTTATGATCATCCTCGTTAAGCGCCACGTCTACATCCAAGACCACAAGAAAAATACGCGAAGAACCTGATTAGGGAGACTATTCCATATCCTCACATGGTGATCATTGCATTAATGGTAAAGAGAGCTACTGTGGAATACAACAAAGATTCACAGGCAATAAATTGAACTAACATAAGAATCCGAATGTAAATCTGGAAAACCAGAAAGTGCACCTAATATCACAAGCTTCGGCTGGTATCTTATTGAATATGTCCATACTATCCGTTCGTCGGACTGCACTTCTATCTATCATAACTCAATCTCTTCGTTGCATAAAGAATGAATCGCGTATCCGTGGCTTAATCACCAGTGGTCGCGTAGCATTTCCGACGGACCTTGCCCTATTCAGCCCAGAAGATGGAGCTGGAGGGAACAAATCACCGGGCTGAGAAGACGGGTCTGCCGATCTGGGGATGGGCATTTGTCGTAGCGGTGAAATCATTGACGCTCTTTTTGTAGAAGTCACAGGAACACTCGAAGGTGGTCTCGGAGCTGTCGGCGAATATCGGCGAGCTTCAGCTCTGAACCCAGCCATTTGTTCCATGACACTTGGAGAACGGGGGGTTCCATTTGCTAAAGGAGGAGGGCTCGGAAGCTTACGGCTTGGGCTGGGGAGGGCTGGGGGAGCGTCCGAGCGATGGAATGCGGGACCAGTTGGCGATCTTGTTGATGTAATGCGCCGTGGATTGTGGCGTTGGGGAACATTAAGGGGTCGGAGATCTGCCTCGGGCCGAGTGATCATGCCTGTGCCACTGGGTGTGCGAACGGGAAGACAATGGAAGACCTCCTCGTGAAGGTCATGATGAGATTTATGGGGTCTTCTTGTGAGAGGCGTAGCTGCGGTCGAGACATTGTCAATCGCCGTAAAAACCGGGTCCTCCGCTTGAGGAAGTGATGCGGCCATTGGAGGATAGATGCTCAGATGCGGGTAGACTGGTTCATCTATTCAAAGTTTCAGACATTTGAACAGCAGAATAACTGATGGGTGGCCTTACAGATCTGGAGGTAAGGATATTGAGAAGCAACTCTTCCTTGGGCCTCCGTTTGCTGTACAGCATCAGTTTGCCCTGCAGCTGGTGGATAAAGGGAGAAGTGAGGATAAACCGCCGGATCTGTATATTGGTGAGAAGTGGACGGTAGAACCGATCATCGGGACGCACATATCTCAAAGGTTGGATACCCTGATGCATCAGAGAGAAGAACTTTTACATCCTCTGTCTGTGGTGTTATCACCGTGGATTCAATCGAAGGATACAGCTCAAAGTATGGATAAACCGCTGGATAAGGGCGAATTATAGGATCTGGGGGAAATGAGCTCAGGCATGTGGAGAAAGCAGGGTGGAATTTACAGGGATCGGATTTGATGATGACTGCTTGTTGAGTGCTTTCTTGAGCCTGGATCATACCCGCTTTCGGGGGATAGATATTGAAGCAAGGATAAACAGCAGGATCTGCCAAAGGTTAAAGAAAAGTTGAGGAGTCATTCGGAGGGAGCTTACAAAGATCGAAAATTGGGTACTGCGATTGAGAGACAGAGATAGACGAAGGAGCCCTCGCTACTAATTCCTTGTCTTGCACCGAAAGTGAAGGGTAAATATCCAAGTTGGGATACACAGCTGGATCTTGAATGACACTTCAGAAACCAATATTTCAATAAAATGCACCAGAATACTCACAGATATTGAACATCGGATATTGAGCCGAGAGGGAAACTTCGATATCCTTGAGTCCCAAGTCTTTTGCCACTGTTTCCACCGCTTTCGCAGGATAGATCTCAAATTGAGGATATAAAGCTGGATCTGAAAGATAGTCAACCTTCATTTCAAGGCGGGACATCCGAGAGAATGCTTACAGATATTGAAGATAGGATATTGAGCTGAAAGCGTAACCTTGATCTGTGTGAGCGTCGACTCAGGCTTCCTCGTTATCGTTTCGGCCGCTTTAGCAGGGTAGATGTCGAAGTGGGGGTATACAGCTGAGTCTAGAGTTGATATAGTATATATCAGATTCGGAGGGACAAGAGGGGCGGTCAATAACTTACAAATAACTAGGTTAGGGTAGACGCCATAGGAGGAAAGTTTGGCCTCGGACACGACAGAAGGAGCTAAACGACAAGCCGATAAGTAGTGGTCGACTGTAAGGGATTAAATGACTTACCAAGCGGAAGGAGAGTAGGAGCTGGATATAAATCGAAGTAGGGGTAAACCACAGGATCTTGGTCTCATTTTAAGCTTACGAGAGGACACTGCTAGAGATCAAACTTACACATGTTGAACGAAGGGTACTGCGACAACGTAACAACGACAGGGGCGAGCTCTTCTTTTGGTTGCCGCACCTCTGGATAAATAATAAGATTATGTGGATAGACCGGAGTATCTGGAGATTAAAATATGAGTGATGAAACCTGTAATAGAGATGTGATCCTCTTACAGATTTGCAGGGAAGGGTAAGGACTGTCTAAGGTAACTTTAATCGGTGTTGAGGCCTCGACCTTTTGTTCCGTAGCAGCGGCCGCTGCGGCGTATAGATCAAAGTGGGGATACACAGGCGGGTCTGATAGATGAATGTGAATTAACCAAACGAGTGAGACATAGTCTGAAATGGACGTACAAATAGAAAGGAACGGATATCCTGAAGCCTGCATGATCACCTCTGTGGAAATTGACATTGACTCCTGAGAGTCAAAATACGGCCAGACGTAACTCCAAGGCTGCGCTCTAGGTGATGTGGTGGAGATTGCTTGTTGAGTGGTCAAGTATGGCCAGACAAAACGCCACGGCTGGGTTCCCGTCGAAGAATTTGCTGGCACGACCCTGTTGGCGTTCAACAATGGCCAGACAAAGTTCCACGGCTGTCCACTAGACATGGACCCTGCATGTTCCTGAGCGAGGTCAAAGGATCGTTTTGCAACGTCAGGGGTCTGTACATAGAACGGGGTAGAGGGTGTCGGTGGGTAGGATAGTGGCGCTCCCCAAGAGGTCGCCGTTGACGGCGTCACCGGGCGGCTGAAGTCTCCTCGCTCGCCAAGATGAATTGATCTGGGTCGAGCAGCATCCTGATACCAGCCGATCGAGGAAGTTGGAGACGCTGGGCCCCAGGAGGTCGCGGTTGCAGGGGTCATTGGAGGACTGAAGATGGATCGGAATGCAAGGTCCAGGGAAGGCGGCCTGTAGTCGCTGATGGGACTCGGAGGATACGACAAAGGAGCACCCCAGGATGTTGCAGTGGTGGGCGTAGGTGGAGAATCCTCCAACATCCGTCGGCCCATGTCGGGTGAAGGAAGGCGCTCTGACGGTGACCCAAGAGACATGAACTCGGAATCCCCAGGACCAGCAGAAGAGATTGACCAGGTGAAATCATCAAGATTTAGCTCAATGCTGGCGCTGGCGGGGATCTCATCATCGAGATTCACATTATTTGGCAAGTTGAAGGGTTCAAGGCTGGTTTGCCCTCGAGCGGCAAGAGAGCTAGGCTTTGTGACAGCGCTAGCTCTCCAAGTGTTTACTCGGCTATCAAGTTGCTCCCTAGCTGTGCGCGGCTCTGATTCCTGCGCAATAGGTGAGAGGGCTTTTGGAATGGGAATGCCTTGATCCGGTGACCGAAGGGTCTGGGCTGATCCGGCCCTACTTTCTGGACGACTGACTGGGATGTCAAAGCGCTCAACAAGTGATAGCTTTCGAGGCACATGGCGACTGTGACTGCTACTACGATGATGTGGCTGAGAGTTCTCATGGTGGTCAGAATCACGGAGAAAGTCGCCATCAACAGAGTCTCGGGCTTCGACGGGTGCAACTATGGAGGGTGCACCCGAAGGAATGTGCGAGAAAGGGCGCTCGACATGATCTCTCAGTGAGGTTGAAAGCCACGACGAGTACCAACGCGCCTGTTGGTAGTCGATATCAAACTCAATCTTTCCTCCAATTGGGGGACCGCGAGGAATACTGGGCATGTCAAAGAGGTGACTCCAGAGCATATGCCACGATTCGTCGGATATCCGAGGCGTCATGACGACGCCACTTTCGTTAACATGAAGATACAGGCAAAGTCCTGCCGTGCTCGGGAAATTGAATTCCTTCGCAATGGCCATCAGCTGGGCGTACATCTAACGAACAGTGAATAGGCAAATTCCAAGCGTTTTAAGAGAGGCGCACCGTAGGGAACAAGGGCATGATGATTCCTTGAGACAGTCGGTGCGAAGGGCCAGAAGCTAAGGTGTGCCCTAGCTGACCATGTTGATTTATGAGGCGTTGGGGAGGAGTAACCACGACAAAGAACCTGTAGCTGCGATGGACGGATCTGCTAGGGGTGTCCCGAAAGCCGGAGTTCTGATATGAAATTGAAGGACGGGTAGGTCGCGAATGGGGAGGTGTGTCGGTATGATTGAAAGAAAGAGGCTCTTCATTCCTTCCCTCACGTTGTAGGTCGCTGTTCAGCGGCGGGGTCACGCTCGCGACAGGATAACCAGCATCAGTCAGGAGCGTTTCCGGAGGACTGATAGGCTCCCTTGGAAAAACAAAGGAAGACGGCTTGTGGAATGGGGAAGCCGTCAAGCGGGACATTTTGAAGGGACGAGGAAGAGGAAGAGCGGCCGTCTAGCAGCAAGAAAAGAGAGCTGGCGGGCTGTGTACATCATCATTCATTTTTATGCAGAGCAGAGGACGGAGTATGAGATCCTATTATTAGCATGATCGTTGCAGTGGCGTACCTCGAATGAAACGCGAATCAAGTAGGACTGTGGTCGGGGCGAGGGGTAATTACGCAGCCAACAGCCGATCCGAGAGCCAGGAGAACGATAGATAAGCGGCTCTCTGAGCCAAAGGATAAGGAGGAAAGAAAGAAAGAAAGCTAGCATTTTGTTCACGGTTGTCAGGCCTCTATATCAGCGGTAATGGCAACAAACTGGCAATTGCAACTGTTCCAAGTACATCAAATCATAGATGATTGATCCCATCATTCCGGAGTAGAGATACCAGAAATGGAAGTGCGCCGGCCGTTCATTAGACATCTCGCGTCTATAGACTGAACTACAGCAGATATTGTTCAGACATCCAGTCATGGAAAGCAAACTCGCACAGTACTCTGCCCTCGCACAGAAGGACAAAGGTCCCGCTTTCATATCTCTCATTCCCGAAATCCTCGCACAGCCGGATCCCGCGGTCATTTCGAATGACATCCACACTCTCGTAGATACAGTGATTAATCAAGATAATATCGGTCTTGTGGTCGGCAGACAGGTCCTCTCAGAGCTTGTCAAAGTTTTGGCTGAGGGTGGTATCAAGGATCATGAGCTCAGAAAACGCGTCGTCGAGGGTACTTTAGCCACTGTGCAACCTCGGATCGTCAGCTATGAAGAACAGGTACTTGCCACAGCAGTCCAAGCCACGACCCGCTTACTGAGAGGCCATAGGTCAACGGTTTGAAATTCCAACTTGCCGACCTGCTTGAGATTGAAGAGGAATGGAGTGAAGCGGCGCGTGTGTTGATGAGCACATCCCTCGAATCGGGGCAGAGGTGGGTACCCCTCCCCTTTACCACAGGACTGACCTCATCATAGCACAGGTCTGTATCTGACGCAGACAAACTGCGCGTTTATATTCGGATAGTTCGGCTACTGCTTGAGGACGAAGACTCCGTACAAGCTGAGACGTACTATAATCGCGCTGCTCTACTTATCCACTCTGCGAGCGACCGCGAAACCATCCTTCAATTCAAGCTGTGTCAAGCTAGAATAAGCGACTATAGTCGTAAATTCCTCGAAGCGGCGAGTCGGTATCATGAGCTCAGCTATGTCGGAGAGATCGATGAAGAGGAGCGTCGCCACATGCTGTACGTTGGTATATCCCTTTCCAAATCCGACCTCGCTCAAGAAATTATATCACAGCACTGCGGCAGTAACATGCGCAGTCCTAGCACCTGCAGGACCTAATAGATCTAGAGTTCTGGCATCCCTTTACCGCGATGAACGGTCTGCTGACCTACCAACGTTCAACATCCTTTCCAAAATGTTCCTTGATCATATTCTCCGACCCGCTGAAATTAAGGAGTTTGAGAAATCTCTGAAACCTCATCAACTCGCCAAAGTTGCTATCTCGTCCAACGATCGTCTTGCGTCTGCAAGTAATGACAATAGTTATGCTGACGACAACGAGCCCGCTACAAGCACAAGAACAGGTCCCTCCACTGTCCTCGATCGGGCAGTCATGGAACACAATCTGCTAGCAAGCTCAAAGATCTACAACAATATCACGTTCCGTGGCTTGGGAGCACTGCTCGACCTCACTCCAGGCGCAGCAGAAAACATGGCGCGGAAAATGATCGAACAAGGTCGACTAAGGGGGTCCATCGATCAGGTTGACAAACTGATCTGGTTCGAAAGTGAACGCGAAGAAGACGATGCTCAAGGTAAGGCAGGAGGATTGGGCGAGGTAGAGGAAGCCGAAGACACTGGAGCGCCGTTCACAAAACGTTGGGATGCGCAAATCAGACTGACGGCAGCGAACGTGAGTGACCCACTACTCGGTGTCATGCTCACTCAATACCCCTAACCCACACAGGCGGAGTCAATTGTACAGCATCTCATAGAAAAAGGCCTCGTTCGTCTCGCAGTACCAGCAGCATAGGGAAACAGAACCATCTGTCCGTGTTGATTGTAACATTACATTGCAGAATCCATACTTTAATGATAAAATGTGCACGCTGATAAAAGTACGAAAAAACTTTGCGAAGTGATAATATCTATGCGCTGCCCTCATTCTTTTTCCGCTTTTTAGCTCGTTCTCGTTTCGTCTCAAGTTCGTGCCATTCCCCTTCCAGCCCTGCGAGTCTACAGAGAAGACGAGTCAAGGACGGTAAGTGGCGTGAGCAATTAAAGGACGCACCCTTCTGGTAGCTGCGCTGCTGGCGCCTCTTGTGTGAAGTAAGGCGCTTCCATAGCCTGTAGTGCGCTTAGGCGCCTGAGTGGGTCATAAGCCAGTAGTTGCTCGGCCAGGTCCAAAGCCGCCGGAGACATCCATCTGAGGAGTATTATGAGTTTAATAAATACACGGTACAAGCGTTGTCACCCACTTCTGGAAAATGTCGCGGAAGCGATTGGGTATCTCATCGCGGGGCTTAGCTAGTTCATACCATGGCAAGTCTACCAAAGTAGGCCATCGTTCAATGGTGGGAGTGCCGAGAATCCTATGGATGACCTCCAACTGGTGAATCTCGTCGTTACCTTGAAAGACTGGCTTTTTGGTAAACAACTCGAGCATGATACACCTAAACAAATATGGTCATTATCATAACAAGGCCCAAAATGAAGCAAGCTTACCCTGCACTCCACATGTCTACTTCAGGTCCGTAAACAGTTGCACCAAACAACAGCTCTGGTGGGCGATACCACAAAGTGATGACACGGTTCGTATAGTCCGTTCGTCTGCGCTTCTGGTAGAACCGCGCCAAGCCAAAATCAGCAAGTTTGAGTTCACCGTGGTTATTAATGAGGATATTAGAGCCTTTGATATCGCGGTGGATCACACCCTTGTGATGGAGGTACGCCAGACCAGCAAGCATTTGATGGCATAGGGACTTCAGATGAGCAGCGGTAAACTCAAACTGAGTCTGTGACAGAATGCCAGTCAGGTCGTGATGATTGTACTCAAACACCATATAGACAGAGCCTATAGGGAAAATGGTCAATAAGCCGAAGAGTTACTCATATCCATCGCCGACGCACCATTCGAGACGATCATCTCATATAGCTGTACAACGTTCTCATGCCGTAACGATTGCAAAAGCTTTACCTCTCGCATGGCTGTGACGGGAAAACCTTCCTTCTCCGTCTCCATCCGTATCCGCTTGAGGGCCACAAGTATTCCTGTCGCAGAATTACGAGCCTTGTATACCTTTCCAAACGTCCCTTCTCCAACTTGAGCCAGGATATTGTAAAAAGCCTTAGGTCCTTTGCCTGATTCCAAGCGGGGTGCCTCACGAAACGATGCAACAGATGTCATAGGCATCGAGAAGAATGTTGAACTTATTGGTACGAGCGGAGGGGAATTTGATCTGTATGGAGGGGAAGAAGTCATTGTTGGTATAGATGTTGCAGGAGGCTTGGGATGCGGCGCTTTCCTAGGCTTTTCTTTGAGCGTAGAAGTTGGAGGTGTCTGCATCGGTGTCGGTGCTTGGTGTATCAGTCCACCTCCATCCCAAGTGGTGGCCACCGGCTGTGGTTGTGAAGGTTGCTTCACCACATGCTGTCCATTATGGGCTGGCTCAACACGAGTAGCAGCTGGCTGTTCTTGGGGGGGCCAAGAAGCCTTTTGAGCCTGTGGTTCTGTAATTTCTTCCGGCGGCGGCCACACTCCTTTGCCAGTAGGAACTTGAACCTGGGCAGAAGGTGTGCGATGTGTTTTTCGCTGTGGAACAACAGGAGGTGGCACTTGAGGTGGTGTCTCTGCAACTGCCTGTTGCTCACTGTCCTCATCATCACCAGGGAAAAATTTGCGAAGAGATGAACTTGGCGTTGGCTGAGTGCGTACATTGGACTTGGAGCCTGACGGTTGCACTCGGTTTAGCTTTGACGATATATTGACGCGAGTCTGAGGAATTTCGGTAACAGTGGGAATGTCAGTAGAGGGGTAACTGGAACGAGATGAAGGAATGATGGCAGGTGGGGGCATGGGATCAGTGTAATGTGACTCGACCACTGAGCTATTTGGTACCCAATCCACCTAAATCGAACACAAGGTCAGGTATATCTAACTCAAATTAAGGACATTAGACATACGTCAGCAGCTTTATCAGATCCATCATGTGAGCGATGTTTTCCGTTAGTTTGCGAAGATGGTTGTCGACGCCTAGAGTGTCGAGGCCCACTATCGAGATCCATCGGAATCGAGGATTCTGAAGTAGGTAATCGATGTACCGGTCGAGCACTCTGGTTTGGACTGTTACTTCGACTCGTGCGGCCTGATGTCGCCGATGATACCGAAGAAACACTCTTACGACGCGAGCGTGAGGGTCTGAAGTCATGGTTTGGACTAGGCGATCTGGAATATATGCTCCTATCTTGTCGCGGTACCCAACCTGGAGCATCTCTATCGCTCGGCGTCTGACTCCTTGGTAGGTGGTCAGACTCACGACGACGACGTTTGGGTGCGGGGGATCGTGATCCAGTTCTAGAGCGACCGCGAGAGGATATCCGAGAATGGTAAGACTCGGCTGGTGAGCGTGAACGGGAAGGGGAATGGTAAAGTTTTTGCCGCTGGTGAGACCCTGACCTTTGCTGTGGTTGCTGCTGCTGCTGCTGGGTCTTATTTTGTTTTCGGTTCTGGTTATGAAAGTCGCGGCGAGTCCAGCTGAGAAACCATCAGTAAATCAGAAATGGCAGGAAAATTGCTCGAGAGGTCGTACTTGTTCAGATTCGAGTCGTCATTCCTCCAGTCTCTACGTTGTTGTTTAGAGTTATGAGTTCGCTTGCCTTTAGAGTACTGTTGATTCTTTTGCTGCGAAGTACGATGCGCGTTGTTCTGATTCTGGTTTCGAGGCTGCGAATTGCTGTCGGTGCGATGGGTCGACTGCCACGACGGTGCAGGCTCCCAAGCCCTGTCCTCCATGGCCTGCGACTCTTCCACAGCTCTATCATCCCAGCCATTTTCCCGACGGCGTACATCCCAACCCGAATCATTCTGAAAGCGTGATTGTTGTTGACTGCCCTTCTCCCTCCTATGGTCCCTCGACCAGCCCAAATCTTCACGTCCGTACTTATCGTCATGCCGCAGATGTCTCTCGTCATCACGAGCAAGAGAAGAGGAAGCACGAGCACCAGTCGTTGACCAGTCCTCATAATAGGAACTTCTGCTGTCATACGCATCTCGCGGTGCAGCAGTGCTCCATGCGGACGAATCGTGGTACGAAGAGGGATGGTCATAGTGCTGAGGTGGCGGCCACTCCTCTCTCACACCACCATACGATGGGTCCCCCGTCGGACGAGTTCCCCAATCAGAATCCCTCCTTATTCCTGTGTCATAATCATTCTCTCGCCGATAGACATCCTCCTCTCTAAACCTGCCTGAATCAGAGTACCATGGATCGTCGTCACGTCGACTGCGCGAGTGCGAGCCTAGATCCCTGTATCCATCGTAATACTCTCTATTCGACGTTGAGGACGTTCTGCGGTCGTCTGAACGGTGAGAAGTACGGTGAGAGCGTGAGTATGATTCAGAGCTCTCATCCATGCGAGGGGGGCCATATTGCTCGTCATCTTGAGGCTTGCTCCCTCGTGGTCGTCGGTTTTGTTTATGTTGAGAGCGCATGTGTGAGGTGTCAAGTCTAGATGGTGGTGGAGGAAAGAGTAGAAGCGATGGCACACATATTCAGCTCGTGATGTTACGTGTTGTAATGGAGAAAAAAAGTGCAAGGGCTCACCCTACTAGATTCTTTTAGAGCACAGTGGCTCGGTTTCAAAGCAAGGTTATGCAGGATATAGCACTGTAGTGGATGCCACCTGCTGGAGATAAACCAAAGAAAGGGGATTAGTAACTGCTGAGACCGATACAGGATCTCGAAGGGCGCCTACAGGTGGTCAGAATGGCATCAATAAGGACAATAAGGCCACGTCTGCTATTTGAGGGCGATCCTATGGTATAAGTTAAGAAGTTCGAGGTGCGGTGAAGGGAGGAAACTGAAAAGCGCTCAGGGCAGCTTGCGAGTTGGTGCCAAGCTGATTAAACGAGTATCCGCGTCTGTGGCCCAAATATTGTTGACCCAACAACAAAAGATCTTGTTGGGTCGGTACAAACCCGTCCAACGCCGATCGAGAACTGCACACTGGATGTGCGCTGGCATGTAAATGCACCTGAAAGATAGATACAAAGAAAATTGCCGGCATGCAGTTATGAGTCATAACCCGGGCAAAGGCGACTCGAAGAGCAAACATAACTGTTATTTACTATATTGGCCTCCGGACTACACAAACAATGAAAACGTGCCCGAAGCATACCCTCATACTCTGGTATTCCTCGTATCATGCATATACGTAGTAGAACAAGAAAGTTATCAAACATATACATGCGAAAAGTAGAAAAAATTCAAGGTCTATTACGGACAAGGCCTTCCGTTTGCCGGAATGCATTGATATAATTCTCGCTATCATGCATCATCTACGAAGCATCATATGTCAGCTTTTCTGCGACATACGAATCTTGAAATTTGACTCACATCTTCAGCCATATGGTACACATCTGATCCAGGACGGTTGTACATCATTGCATTGGCAAACATGAGAAAGCAGTCCCGCTGAAATTCCAGAGAGTTCGTTATCAGACCATCCTTGACTCGAGTCTTAATAGTTTTGAGGTCCATTGGACGCTTCACTATGTCATGGTAGTCGGGAGCTTCAACTGTGCGGATAGGGTTGTGGAATATGTTCCCATTTCGGTGTTGGGAAATCTGGGAGTGCAGCATGCCAATTACGTTCTGAAACTTCTTGAGGGCGAGTTGTTCCTCGGATCGATCACCGCGCCGCCGCCGCCCTCCCGTAGAAGGACCTAGTTTGCAAATGAGTGGACGCCATGACTTAAGAGAAGGTTAACTGACCTGGTTCTTCTTCATCAAGCGGTTCGGATTCATCTCTGTGCCGTTTGCGATCACGAGGAGATTCAACGGTTTCTGGTACCGATGATTTACGCTTTCCTTGAACGACTGTCAGCCGAGTCATTGACCATGACAGAAATTAGGCGACATACGACGGCGAGGACCAATAGGTTCTACTTGAATTGGAGAAGAGGCGCGTTCTTCCTCTTGCGGAGTTTCAGCGCCTTCCACATTTTCAGCGTCGGACTGGACGTCGGGTTCAGAGGCCCGTGTTTGCCTACGCGTCTTCCGAGTAACCGGTGCTGCAGGCGCAGTAGGTCTATGGCGAGTCGAGCCTGGTATAATTCAGCAAGACGAAGCTCTGGACAAAACGATGCAAACATACGTCGGGTAACTTGTGCTGGCTCCTCATCGGACGCCTCTTCGGCCTGCTGTCCAGTTTCTTCCGAGGGCTGTTCCTCTTGCTCTTCAGCTGGAGGTGACTTGCCTTCATCCTCGTCCGCTTCGCCCTCGTCAGATTGTTTGTCTTTCGCTTCATCTTCGCCAGGTTCTTCACCTGCGTTCTTGGCTTCCTCTTCTTCTTCCTCTTCCTCAGCCTGGTGCTCCACCGATGGAGTTCGTTCCTCAGACTGTACATGTTGTGCAGGGCCAGCGTCCGGTTCTTTGTCTTCATGATCGGTTTCTTCTTCTTCGGGTTTAGTCGCGGCATCTTCCTCCTCCTCCTCTTCCTCTCGCCAGGGCTGTTCGGCGTCAGCCTCATCTGCCGGAACATTAGTTCCGTCCGCCATTATGGAATCCTCAACAACTGAAGAGTCAGCGGGCATCCCTTCTTTTTCGGCTTCGGATTCCACACTCCCAGCCGTGTTCGGAGCGGTTGGAGTGGACCGTTCTGGCGAGGCTTCTGCCGTCATCTGAGGTGGCTCTGGTGCAGTCTGTGGCTCTTCCGTGGCTTCATCTGCCGGCTTTGTCAGAGTAGGCGTCTCGGAGCCCTCCTGGGCGTGAGTGAGCACCTGTGGCCGTCTAGAAGAATAAAATGGACACACCCCGGTTTGAGAAGGAGAAGATGTTTCTGTTACGCCGCTCAGGTCAGAGCTCTCCTCGCCTCCACTTTCGGCTGGAGCAGTGGGCTAGGGTATGGATTACTTGATTGTGAACATAACATGAAATTAATCCATACCAAAGTAGCACTAGGAACACTTTCCTGGCTCGTCGATCCTTGGCCAAGATTGTCCTTGAGTTGCGCGTCCCATTTGCCGGCTTTGATATCCTCAATCTCTTTTAGGATAGTCCTTTGTCATATGAGCTGATGCGTGCGAAATGGACCTGAGCGACATACTTGAAGGCAGTTTCTTCGGCGAGGATAAGCTGCTGCAGTTCTTCGAACCGTAGTTTATAGTATTTCTCGGCCAGAGCGAGATTGATGGGCGCTAATACATCAAGACTTAGCGTGATTTCTGGTTCCTGCAGAAAACATACACTGCGGGCTGGCACATCCCTCGTCCCTAGCGCGAGTATTAGCCCTCTGAAGCGCAGAGTGTAGAGATACGCACAACTGCAGACCGGTGTCTTGCATCATGTTATCGTACAGGCTGTGACATGACTAGAACCGCCAATGAGCATCCCGTGCGCGAGTTTCAGACTGTTTCACAATAACCTGAGGTGTAAAGAAAGACTTGGGACGGTTGACAAGGGGATGTTTGGACAGTATTCTGGCAATGGGAGCCCATGTGGACGGGCTTGCACCCATTTCCCAGGTGCCCTGGGCCAGAAGAAGGGCCTCGAGATGGGTGAGTTGCTGGGCCTCGGCAGC